>JBCEWE010000646.1:75000-90000 GCA_039877035.1 Silurus lanzhouensis | reverse complement strand
CAGTTCCCATCGTTCTTCTTCACCATCTTTTGGATCTTCTTTACGAGCATGCTGGCCTGTGCCTGATCGTTGTCGATTGTGTTGTCGAGCGTGTGAATCCTGCCATCACATGACTGCACGAACTCCCACAGTTCCTTGCTCTCCTGTAGAAAATTCTCAACTGCTTTGTCCTGCAGCTGGTCAGCGTGTGTGAGGACCAGGACGGTGTGTCTGAGTGCTGCTGAACCCAGTGCTGTCCCAATCCACTCAAGACTCATGAGCTCCTCTGGCGTTAACCTTCCCGCTTTCACGACCAACAGGAGCGCGTGAGGTCCAGGAGCGGCGAGATCCACCATGCCACGTGCCACCTCTGCACACACCTCCTCCGAAGACAAGCAGGTGTGGAAAAAACCTGGCGTGTCAATCACCTGCAGGCTCCACCCATCAACCTCACCACGGGCCTGTACACAATGCTGAGTGATAGACACAGGAGAGACATCAGTCTGAAACACACAACTCCCCAAGAGGCTGTTTCCTGTGGAGCTTTTCCCAGAACCGGTCCGGCCCAAGAGCACAATCCGCAGATCTGCAACACACACGCTGTCTGAGGACACACACACGCACACACACACACACACACACACACACACACACACACACGCACACACACACACACACAGGAGGATGATGATGATGAACACCATACTATAATGTGTCAGTACTGTACAGCCCTGTAGACGTGTAGACGTGTAGACGTGTCAGCTCTAAACTCTACAGTGGGGCAGGGCGTGGTCTTGCTCTGTCAGAAATCTCTGTTTTTGTTCATTTATTGAATAACTGGACAAACGGCCTGAGAATTTCATCAACAGACGAGTTATAATATATAAAGATGATTAAAAAATTAAAAAGTATATGACCCTTTATCAAGTTACAGAGGTTTAAGGCATTCTTCCCTCCATTCTTCCCTCCATTCTTCCCTCCATTCTTCGTTCCATATTCCTCCATTCTTTCCTCCATTCTTTCCTCCATTCTTTCCTCCATTCTTTCCTCCATTCTTCCCTCCATTCTTTCCTCCATTCTTCCCTCCATTCTTCCCTCCATTCTTTCCTCTATTCTTTTCTCCATTCTTCCCTCCATTCTTTCCTCTATTCTTTCCTCTATTCTTTTCTCCATTCTTTCCTCCATTCTTCCCTCCATTCTTTCCTCCATTCTTCCCTCCATTCTTCCCTCCATTCTTTCCTCTATTCTTTTCTCCATTCTTCCCTCCATTCTTTCCTCTATTCTTTCCTCTATTCTTTTCTCCATTCTTCCCTCCATTCTTTCCTCCATTCTTCCCTCCATTCTTCCCTCCATTCTTTCCTCCATTCTTCCCTCCATTCTTTCCTCTATTCTTTTCTCCATTCTTTCCTCCATTCTTCCCTCCATTCTTTCCTCTATTCTTCCCTCCATTCTTCCCTCCATTCTTCCCTCCATTCTTTCCTCTATTCTTTTCTCCATTCTTTCCTCCATTCTTCCCTCCATTCTTTCCTCTATTCTTCCCTCCATTCTTCCCTCCATTCTTCCCTCCATTCTTTCCTCTATTCTTTTCTCCATTCTTTCCTCCATTCTTTCCTCCATTCTTTCCTCCATTCTTCCCTCTATTCTTTTCTCCATTCTTCCCTCCATTCTTTTCTCCATTCTTCCCTCCATTCTTCCCTCCATTCTTTTCTCCATTTGTTTTTTATGCAGAAAAATTGAATAATAATAATAATAGTGTGAATTGCTAAACCTTGTGTTTATTCTCTCATAAATATAATAAATATTACATTTTCTTTTGTTAAAACTATAAAATCTTCAAATTTAGGCAACGGAAATATCATTATGCTGTACTGTGATATACGCAGGAGCATCACATCTCACGTGGATTTATTTTCTGCGCATGCGCTGTAGAGCGATACCGCATCCACACACACTGTGTTATGATGTAATAAGCACGCAGTGTCTCTCTCTCTCTCACACACACACACACACACACACACACACACTCACCTTCGGACGCTGCGGCACGTTCCGGCGATGCCATGGTGTGATGTCACGCGCGGACCGGAGCACTACACAGTGAGCTCGCGCACGCGCTGACGTCTCTAACCAAGTGACGTCATCCCCGGCGTAATTACAAAAAGTGACCTATAATAGATTAAGAGCGAGTTTTAAAACTTCAGTTCTATCTCGAGTCTATCATCTGCATAATTCATTTCATAGCAACATATTCAACTCTGTGAACATGCCAAAGTTTGAAACATGGAAGGAGAGATCAAATAATATTATATATTAGTATGGAGGTGTTTCTCCTGCTGAAGATGAACCAGATCTTTGTGTGATTCCACTCCCTGTCCCTCCAAACAAACCTCCTGCTCTGAAGGAAGGAAAAAAGTTCAGGTGCTGATTCTGCTGTCACTTCCACTCTCCTCATTATTTAATACTCCTATTAATTAATACTAATAAAAAAGAAGGACTAAAGCAAACGTGCAAGAAGTACAAGATTTGAAGAAGAATGTGAAAGATGTATATTTAGGCTTAAAGCTGAAGAGCGTCTCATGGGGGCCTGTAAAAAGCGCATTTGAGATTTGGAGAGATTCTCTCGTAGATAGAACTTGAGATCGCTGGTCACTTATTATAGTCATCTGAGCCCTGTTTCTTTCATCTGTATCCAATAGTCAGGTTTGACTTTATGCCTTTGTACTGTAACACAAACACGTACTGTTTTAATGGTTGTTTACTGTTGTTCATTTAACAATGTCATTATCTTTCATTTCTGCTAATACCAGGGGACTGAGAAACAATGTTAAACCTAAAGCCATTTGTTTTGTTTGTTAAAAAGCACGGGGTTAAACATTTGCTTTTTTCAAGAAATAAACTCTACGCCAGGTGATGCTGAACTCTGGAGGTCCCAGTGGTGACATATGGATGTCTCTTGGCACAGAACGATCAGGAGGTGTCGCTGTTCTGGAAAATAACTTTACTGGTGAGATGTTAATTCTATTAGTGATGTTAAGGGTAGGACCACCTCCATTCTGTTAAATATATGTAGGTACAGCTCATCTAAAAAACACTTCTTTGTTGATTGTAATAAAAGAAAATATGCAACGATTCTTAGAAAATTTCCATATGCCAAACTTATTTTAGGTGGGGATTTTAATATGGCATTGAATAACAATTTGGATAGATTTCCTCCTAGAACTGGTTTTACAGATCCCACAATAAATGCTTTTATGACACAATTAAGTGTTGTTGATATTTGGAGAGAAACATATTCACGGCAGAGATGCCACACCTGGAGCAACAAGAACCTCTCCAAGCAGTCCTGGCTTATCTCTCAAAGCCTAGCAAAGAACATCTGTTACAGAACATAGAGCTTTCTCTCTTCAGGTTAATCCTACAGCATGCCTCAAATGCAGCTCAGCTCCATTAAATCAGCTCAGCTCAAATAAATCATTCTCTTCTCATGTGTGAAATTGTTCAAACGAATATGAAATTATTAATAGCGCAGTATTGGAGGAAAGTGTCAGTGTTGGATTTATACTGTGGTCAATGGGAGATGCTGAAATTTTAAATAGGAAAGTATTAGTATTTATCTAAACTTAGAAACACAGAAGAAAATAGGGTGGTGTCCCAAATTGCAGCTTTTACTGTTAAGTCACCAGAGTTAGAGTTAGAGATTTATATTTATATTTATAGAGCACAAGGTGCTTATATAAGGTCTAAACAAATAGAGGATTGATCTAGTTATTGATCTATTAGATTAATCAGAATTGATACAAGAGTAGAGAATGATGAAGCTTCATTCTGTTTTTAGATTTCTTTAAGGCTTTTGACTCTTTGGAGCACAAATTTATTATTAAATAATTATATCGAATTGGTTTTGGAGAAAGAATTTTCAGTTATTTAAACCCTTTACAATAATGGAACTTGTTCAATCAATAAAAAAATGGCACCTATCCTAGATTTAGTTTATCTACAGAAGTTCAACAAGGATTTCCAATTTCTCCTTATTTATTCCTGCTCTCTGTGCAGTTACTGTCAACATTTATAAGTGAAAAGTGCATTCAGGGAATTTTTATAGATAAATCATCATTAGTCGTTTGGGAGATCGGGGAGTTTTTTCCTTCACCACAGTCTCCACTGCCTCGTTCATCAGGGACAAACTTACACTTATAAAGAACTTATTCATTCTTATCACCACATTATCTGTGTGAAGCTGCTTGAGACACTGTTCATTATTAAAAGCTCAATACAAATAAAAATGAATTGAATTGAATAGAATTGAATAGATGATGTCACCTTATTTTTATGAGATGTTTCCCAAATCCCCTGAGCAGTTAATCACATAAAGTTGTTTTCTGCAGCTTCAATCTTCACCTAAACATATGTGAATTAATGCCCACTGAAGATTGCACACTCGATTTATGAAGTTACATATTGAAAAATCTAAATAATAGGTGTATCCTGAATTGTGAAAGTAAAGGAGTAACTAATAAAGTCATGGAAATTTCATTTCTACTTCAGCAGAGATTTGATCACGTTAAAGCATATTTAAAGAGATTCAGACACAAGCTGTTCTTTTTGTGGTTATGAATCTGCTCTTCATATTGTCTGGGAATTTCCTCATACTCAATTATTTTGGATTGAACTTTCTAAGTTTATAACCTGTAACTTGCTTTTTCTTCAAATATGATAAGCACCTTATTATTAATCTTTAATTATTGCTTTCCAAATTGCATATTCATCATATCAGATATATTCCCATATTCATAGATTTTAAAAATGAAGTCCGGCAGAATATCTGTTTGATTTCATTCTAATAGAAGCTGAAAGCTGAAAGAAAGTAAACCCTGTGCTTGGATTTTTTATTCAGTAATTTACTTGTGACTGGGGATTTGCTTTATTTATTTGTTTGTTTGTTTATCTTATTATTTATGTGTATTTTATTTATATTATGATTTGACTTGTTTTTTCCCAGGTGTACTTTCTTTTCTTCCCCACACTTGTCCTATATGTATTTATACTGTATGTGTATATCTGTTTCTGTGTGTGTATGTATATATGTGAAATAAAAATAAATAAAGACCTATAAAGTCTATACAGTACTGTATATAAACCCCAGAGTGTGTGTGTGTGTGTGTGTGTGTGTGTGTGTGTGTGTGTGTGTGTGTGTGTGTGTGTGTGTGTGTGTGTGTAATAATGTGATTTAAAAACATTATATACATTATAAAATACCAGTGCTTACAATAAAAAAACAATTATATAATATAAATAAAAAATAAATAATGAATTAGACCATGCAAAACCTAATAATAATAATAATAATAATAATACTACTACTAATAATAATAATAAGAGGAAGAAGAAGAAGAATGATGATGATGATGATGAAGGCCGGTTACACTCCATCACACCATGGTAACACTACTAACACTGTGGGCGGGGATGTGGGCGGAGTCAGAGTCAGGTTTTGTCTCGAGTGGAACCGTGATAACAGATAAATCTGCTGAGGATCATCTGGAGGAAGGACAGGGCTGTTTAATACACTTATACAGACCAGGACACGTGTAGCGGATTAGCTAACTCTGAGGTAAAAGGTGTATAATGTTAGCTAACTCTGAGGTAAAAGGTGTAGAATGTTAGCTAACTCTGAGGTAAAAGGTGTAGAATGTTAGCTAACTCTGAGGTAAAAGGTGTAGAATGTTAGCTAACTCTGAGGTAAAAGATGTAGAATGTTAGCTAACTCTGAGGTAAAAGATGTAGAATGTTAGCTAACTCTGAGGTAAAAGATGTAGAATGTTAGCTAACTCTGAGGTAAAAGATGTAGAATGTTAGCTAACTCTGAGGTAAAAGGTGTAGAATGTTAGCTAACTCTGAGGTAAAAGATGTAGAATGTTAGCTAACTCTGAGGTAAAAGATGTAGAATGTTAGCTAACTCTGAGGTAAAAGGTGTAGAATGTTAGCTAACTCTGAGGTAAAAGGTGTAGAATGTTAGCTAACTCTGAGGTAAAAGGTGTAGAATGTTAGCTAACTCTGAGGTAAAAGGTGTAGAATGTTAGCTAACTCTGAGGTAAAAGGTGTAGAATGTTAGCTAACTCTGAGGTAAAAGATGTAGAATGTTAGCTAACTCTGAGGTAAAAGGTGTAGAATGTTAGCTAACTCTGAGGTAAAAGGTGTAGAATGTTAGCTAACTCTGAGGTAAAAGGTGTAGAATGTTAGCTAACTCTGAGGTAAAAGGTGTAGAATGTTAGCTAACTCTGAGGTAAAAGATGTAGAATGTTAGCTAACTCTGAGGTAAAACGTGTAGAATGTTAGCTAACTCTGAGGTAAAAGGTGTAGAATGTTAGCTAACTCTGAGGTAAAAGATGTAGAATGTTAGCTAACTCTGAGGTAAAACGTGTAGAATGTTAGCTAACTCTGAGGTAAAAGGTGTAGAATGTTAGCTAACTCTGAGGTAAAAGATGTAGAATGTTAGCTAACTCTGAGGTAAAAGGTGTATGATGTTAGCTAACTCTGAGGTAAAATGTGTATAATGTTAGCTAACTCTGAGGTAAAAGGTGTATAATGTTAGCTAACTCTGAGGTAAAAGGTGTATAATGTTAGCTAACTCTGAGGTAAAAGGTGTATAATGTTAGCTAACTCTGAGGTAAAAGTGTAAATTTAGCTATGTTAGCTAATCTGAGGTAAAAGTTTATTTAGCTAACTCTGAGGTAAAAGGTGTATGATGTTAGCTAACTCTGAGGTAAAAGGTGTATAATGTTAGCTAACTCTGAGGTAAAATGTGTAGAATGTTAGCTAACTCTGAGGTAAAAGGTGTATAATGTTAGCTAACTCTGAGGTAAAAGGTGTATAATGTTAGCTAACTCTGAGGTAAAATGTGTAGAATGTTAGCTAACTCTGAGGTAAAATGTGTAGAATGTTAGCTAACTCTGAGGTAAAAGGTGTATAATGTTAGCTAACTCTGAGGTAAAATGTGTAGAATGTTAGCTAACTCTGAGGTAAAATGTGTAGAATGTTAGCTAACTCTGAGGTAAAAGGTGTATAATGTTAGCTAACTCTGAGGTAAAATGTGTAGAATGTTAGCTAACTCTGAGGTAAAATGTGTAGAATGTTAGCTAACTCTGAGGTAAAAGGTGTATAATGTTAGCTAACTCTGAGGTAAAGGGTGTAGAATGTTAGCTAACTCTGAGGTAAAAGGTGTAGAATGTTAGCTAACTCTGAGGTAAAAGGTGTAGAATGTTAGCTAACTCTGCGGTAAAATGTGTATAATGTTAGCTAACTCTGAGGTAAAAGATGTAGAATGTTAGCTAACTCTGAGGTAAAAGGTGTAGAATGTTAGCTAACTTCGAGGTAAAATGTGTATAATGTTAGCTAACTCTGAGGTAAAAGTTGTAGAATGTTAGCTAACTCTGAGGTAAAATGTGTAGAATGTTAGCTAACTCTGAGGTAAAAGATGTAGAATGTTAGCTAACTCTGAGGTAAAAGGTGTAGAATGTTAGCTAACTCCGAGGTAAAATGTGTATAATGTTAGCTAACTCTGAGGTAAAATGTGTAGAATGTTAGCTAACTCTGAGGTAAAAGTTGTAGAATTTTAGCTAACTCTGAGGTAAAATGTGTAGAATTTTAGCTAACTCTGAGGTAAAAGGTGTAGAATGTTAGCTAACTCTGAGGTAAAAGGTGTAGAATGTTAGCTAACTGAGGTAAAAGTTGTAGATTTTACTAACTAATAATTGATCTATATGTGGTGTGTAGTGTAGTTTGTTGTGTGGTGTGTAGCATAGTGTGAGGTGTGTAGTGTATTATAGTGTGCTGTGTGGATTGTAGTGTTTGGTGTGTAGTCTGATGTGTGTATTGTAGTGTAAGTTGTGTAGTGTGTATTGTAGTATGAGGTGTGTAGTGAAGTGTGAGGTGTGTTGTATGTATTTTAGTATGAGGTGTGTAGTGTGAAGTGTGTATTGTATTGTGTAGTGTTTGTACTGTAGGGTGAGGTTTGTAGTGTGTATTGTATTGTGTAGTGTGAGGGGTGTAGTGTGTATTGTATTGTGTATTGTGTAGTCTAGTGGAAGGTGTGTAGTGTGTATTGTATTGTGTAGTGTTTGTACTGTAGTGTAAGGTTTGTAGTGTGTATTGTATTGTGTAGTGTGAGGGGTGTAGTGTGTATTGTATTGTGTATTGTGTAGTGTAGTGGGAGGTGTGTAGTGTTTGTACTGTAGTGTGAGGTGTGTAGTGTGTATTGTATTGTGTAGTGTTTGTACTGTAGTGTAAGGTTTGTAGTGTGTATTGTATTGTGTAGTGTGAGGGGTGTAGTGTGTATTGTATTGTGTATTGTGTAGTCTAGTGGAAGGTGTGTAGTGTGTATTGTAGTGTGTAGTGTGTATTGTATTGTGTAGTGTTTGTACTGTAGTGTAAGGTTTGTAGTGTGTATTGTATTGTATTGTGTAGTGTGAGTGGTGTTGTGTGTATTGTATTGTGTATTGTGTAGTGTAGCGGGAGGTGTGTAGTGTATATTGTATTGTGTAGTGTGTATTGTATTGTGTAGTGTGTATTGTATTGTGTAGTGTGAGGGGTGTAGTGTTTGTACTGTAGTGTGTACTGTATTGTGTAGTGTTTGTACAGGTTTGTAGTGTGTATTGTATTGTGTAGTGTGAGTGGTGTGGTGTGTATTGTATTGTGTATCGTGTAGTGTAGTGGGGGGTGTGTAGTGACTATGATGTGTTAATTGTATGAGTGTTTATTTGAACAGGAAGTTAAATGGCGGCTGTAGATGTAATCTATGAGACGATTCACCACAGACATGACCCACGCTGGTGTGTGCGAGTGGGACATGGAGCTGATGCAGGACACGATGCAGGACACGATGCAGGACACGATGCAGGACATGAGCCAGGATCCGGTGTGAGCTCCAGTGTCAGTGTGTGTGTTGCGTGTGTGGTGGAGATGATGGAGAGCCAGCAAGTATCTGTAATTATCCTCTATTCTATTCATTTTATTCCTTTAATCACTACTGCTGTGTACAGATTCTGTATTTATACAGTTTATCATATAATATGTTAAATAGAATATATTTACTCTTTAGTAGTAAATACTATATGATATGATGTGATGTTATATTTAAACAATAACTAGAATGTGACAAGTCCTGAAAAAAATGTAAATGGTGCTTGACAGTGCAAAACTTTTCACCGGGCGACACCGTGTGTGCATTGTTTTTTGCAAGTAATTGCAGGTGCAATTACCAGATCAGTGTCAGGTGTAATTACCAGATCAGGGTCAGGTGTAATTACCAGATCAGGGTGGCTCAGGTGTAATTACCAGATCAGGGTGGCTCAGGTGTAATTACCAGATCAGTGCAAGGTGTAATTACCAGATCAGTGTCAGGTGTATTTACCAGATCAGTGCAAGGTGTAATTACCAGATCAGTGTCAGGTGTAATTACCAGATCAGTGCAAGGTGTAATTACCAGATCAGTGTCAGGTATAATTACCAAATCAGGGTGGCTCAGGTGTAATTACCAGATCAATGTCATGTGTAATTACCAGATCAGTGTCAGGTGTAATTACCAGATCAGTGCAAGGTGTAATTACCAGATCAGTGTCAGGTGTAATTACCAGATCAGGGTGGGTCAGGTGTAATTACCAGATTAGTGTCAGGTATAATTACCAGATCAGTGTCAGGTGTAATTACCAGATCAGGGTGGGTCAGGTGTAATTACCAGATTAGTGTCAGGTGTAATTACCAGATCAGGGTGGCTCAGGTGTAATTACCAGATCAGTGCAAGGTGTAATTACCAGATCAGTGTCAGGTGTAATTACCAGATCAGTGTCAGGTGTAATTACCAGATCAGTGTCAGGTGTAATTACCAGATCAGTGTCAGGTGTAATTAACAGATCAGTGTCAGGTGTAATTACCAGATCAGGGTCAGGTGTAATTACCAGATCAATGTCAGGTGTAATTACCAGATCAGTGTCAGGTGTAATTACCAGATCAGGGTCAGGTGTAATTACCAGATCAGGGTCAGGTGTAATTACCAGATCAGGGTGGGTCAGGTGTAATTACCAGATCAGTGCAAGGTGTAGTTACCAGATCAGGGTGGGTCAGGTGTAATTACCAGATCAGTGTGGGTCAGGTGTAATTACCAGATCAGGGTGGGTCAGGTGTAATTACCAGATCAGGGTGGTTCAGGTGTAATTACCAGATCAGGGTCAGGTGTAATTACCAGATCAGTGTCAGGTGTACTTACCAGATCAGTGTCAGGTATAATTACCAGATCAGTGTCAGGTGTAATTACCATATCAGGGTCAGGTGTAATTACCAGATCAGGGTGGGTCAGGTGTAATTACCAGATCAGGGTCAGGTGTAATTACCAGATCAGGGTCAGGTGTAATTACCAGATCAGTGTCAGGTGTAATTACCAGATCAGTGTCAGGTGTAATTACCAGATCAGGGTGGGTCAGGTGTAATTACCAGATCAGTGTCAGGTGTAATTACCAGATTAGGGTGGCTCAGGTGTAATTACCAGATCAGTGCAAGGTGTAATTACCAGATCAGTGTCAGGTGTAATTACCAGATCAGTGACAGGTGTAATTACCAGATCAGTGTCAGGTGTAATTACCAGATCAGGGTGGGTCAGGTGTAATTACCAGATCAGTGTCAGGTGTAATTACCAGATTAGGGTGGCTCAGGTGTAATTACCAGATCAGTGCAAGGTGTAATTACCAGATCAGTGTCAGGTGTAATTACCAGATCAGTGTCAGGTGTAATTACCAGATCAGTGTCAGGTGTAATTACCAGATCAGTGCAAGGTGTAATTACCAGATCAGTGTCAGGTGTAATTACCAGATTAGTGTCAGGTGTAATTACCAGATCAGTGTCAGGTGTAATTACCAGATCAGTGTCAGGTGTAATTACCAGATCAGTGTCAGGTGTAATTACCAGATCAGGGTCAGGTGTTATTACCCGATCAGGGTGGGTCAGGTGTAATTACCAGATCAGTGTCAGGTGTAATTACCAGATCAGTGTCAGGTGTAATTACCAGATCAGTGTCAGGTGTAATTACCAGATCAGGGTCAGGTGTTATTACCCGATCAGGGTGGGTCAGGTGTAATTACCAGATCAGTGTCAGGTGTAATTACCAGATCAGTGTCAGGTGTAATTACCCGATCAGGGTCAAGTGTAATTACCCGATCAGTGTCAGGTGTAATTACCAGATCAGTGTCAGGTGTAATTACCAGATCAGTGTCAGGTGTAATTACCAGATCAGGGTCAGGTGTAATTACCCGATCAGTGTCAGGTGTAATTACCAGATCAGTGTCAGGTGTAATTACCAGATCAGTGTCAGGTGTAATTACCAGATCAGTGTCAGGTGTAATTACCAGATCAGTGTCAGGTGTAATTACCAGATCAGGGTGGGTCAGGTGTAATTACCAGATCAGTGTCTGGTGTAATTACCAGATCAGTGTCTGGTGTAATTACCAGATCAGTGTCTGGTGTAATTACCAGATTAGTGTCAGGTGTAATTACCAGATCAGGGTCAAGTGTAATTACCCGATCAGTGTCAGGTGTAATTACCAGATCAGTGTCTGGTGTAATTACCAGATCAGTGTCTGGTGTAATTACCAGATCAGTGTCAGGTGCAATTACCAGATCAGTGTCAGGTGTAATTACCAGATTAGTGTCAGGTGTAATTACCAGATCAGGGTCAAGTGTAATTACCCGATCAGTGTCAGGTGTAATTACCAGATCAGTGTCAGGTGTAATTACCAGATCAGTGTCAGGTGTAATTACCAGATCAGGGTCAGGTGTAATTACCCGATCAGGGTGGGTCAGGTGTAATTACCAGATCAGTGTCAGGTGTAATTACCAGATCAGTGTCAGGTGTAATTACCAGATCAGGGTCAAGTGTAATTACCCGATCAGGGTGGGTCAGGTGTAATTACCAGATCAGTGTCAGGTGTAATTACCAGATCAGTGTCTGGTGTAATTACCAGATCAGTGTCTGGTGTAATTACCAGATCAGTGTCTGGTGTAATTACCAGATCAGTGTCTGGTGTAATTACCAGATCAGTGTCAGGTGCAATTACCTGTGTATTATATTAGTGTTTCAAATATTATATCATTAAATCTGCAGCTAAATCAAGTGCAGGAAATTGGCCTGTGAGTGTGAAAAGTCACTAAAATAAAAATAAAATAAAGATTTTAAAGCGTGTCTCGGTATCTATCAGTATTTATTCAGTCCACTAGAGGGCAGGAAGAGTTATATTCCTACACTACAGAAAGAACTGGATACTTAACTAAGTTTAATCTCATAATTATATTTAATATATTTATATTATATATAATATAATATTTATAAAATACTTTAACCATTCACATAGTATTTATCCTATTATCTTACATTTATGTGTCACATGTCATCACACACCTGATCTGACTGGTGTGTGTGTGTGTGTGTGTGTGTGTGTGTGTGTGTGTGTGTGTGTGTGTGTGTGTAGGTTGTGCGTAAGTCGGTGGCTTTGACGGGTGTAGGAGAGCTGCTGAAGACTGAAGGAGTGATGAGAGAAATCCTGCAGCAGGATAAGAGAGTGTGTGTGCGTTTCACCTCCTCATTACTCAGTAAGACACCCCCTCACACACACACATACCACAAACACACACATACACCCCAACACACACACACACACACACACACACACACACACACACACAACACACACTCACACCTCACACACCACATACCACAAACACACACATACACCCCCCCACACACACACATACCACAAACACACACATACACCCCAACACACACACACACACACACACACACAACACACACTCACACCTCACACACCATACACAACACACACATACACCCCCCCACACACACACATACCACAAACACACACATACACCCCAACACACACACACACACACACACACACACACACACCACACACCACAACACACACTACACCCCCCACACACCACAAACACACACATACACCCCCACACACACACACCACACACACACACCACACACACAACACACACCACACCAACACACAAACACACACATACACCCCACACACACAAAAAACACATACACAACCAACACACAAACCACACAGACCACAAACACACACATACACCCCAACACACACACTCACACACACAACACACACTCACACCTCACACACCACACACCAAAAACACACACATACACCCCCCCACACACACACACACACCACAAACACCCCCCCCACACACACACACAAAAACACCACACACACACACGCACACGCGCACACGCACACGCACACACCACAAACACCCCCCCCCCACACACACACACACACACACCATACACATATACACACACACTCACACATACACACACCACACACAAATACACACACACACACACACTCACACACACACACACACACACACACACACACACTTGATCATTATTGTGTGTTTTACATCCACTGACATAAAGAAAGATGAAGTAATGAAGATGGACATCCCAGACAGCACAGAATATCTATTCCCTTCATGGGCTGTGTCCTAAACCACAATTTACACTTAGTGTGTCAGAACAGTCATCTGCACTCTGTACTACTTGCTGTACTGTATAGTATGAGTACCAGTGACCAAGCATTTGGTACCTGGGCCTTCACTGGGGACTTTCCTCGACTTAATCCACCTTTTAATACCACCACTATCAAAAACCATCAATATAATGTATGTGTGTGTGTGTGTGTGTGTGTGTGTGTGTGTGTGTGTGTGTGTGTGTGTGTGTGTGTGTGTGTAGGAATGCTTCATTGTGTGGACGATCCTTCTACCCTGGAGAGAGCCATGCAGGGTGAGGGGAGACCTGATGCAGGTCTAAAACTACACCTGACCCAGTGCACTGTTTGGAGAGTGTAGGGTATCAACTGTGGTGGCATCACATACTATCTGTGTGTGTGTCTGTGTGTGTGTGTGTGTGTGTGTGTGTGTGTGTGTGTGTGTGTGTGTGTGTGTGTGTGTGTGTGTGTGTGTGTGTCTGTGTGGCAGTGCTGGTTCAGGTGTTGCTGGATTTAAAGACAGAGCAGTTTGTGCAGCATGTGATGAATGAGCTTCAGACACAGGTACACACACACACACACACACACACACACACACACACACACACACACACACACACTTACATACAGATTCTGTCCTATTTAAAAAAATTCTCTCTCTCTCTCTTTCTCTCTCGTTCTCTCTCTCTCTCTCTCAGCTGTGTGATATGAAGTGTTTTCTTGTGTATGTGATGTTCCTGGGTAAACTGCTGGATTCAGTTCCTGCAGTATGCTGCATGCTGACCACCACACACTGTGAGCACACACACACACACACACACACACACACACACACACACACACCACACACACACACACACACTCACAAACACACAGATCAATGATCATAATTTGACACATTTAGTAATACCTCTGTGTGTGTGTGTGTGTGTGTGTGTGTGTGTGTGTGTGTGTGTGTGTGTGTGTGTGTGTGTTTTAGTGTGTGTGTTGGAGTGTGTGTGCACACGGATGGTGGGTGCAGATGAGGAGCTGAAGGCAGCTGTGTGTTATGTGTTTCGGGGTGTGTGGGATTCCGAGGCGGCTCTTCGCTCTCTGCCAAACACACTCAGGGACAGAGTGTGTATGTTACTGCTACACACACTCACACAGGCTAGCTCACACCAACTCATTGTCAACTGCCTAGGTGTGTGTGTGTGTGTGTGTGTGTGTGTGTGTGTGTGTGTGTGTGTGTGTGTGTGTGTGTGTGTATGTGTGTGCGCGTGCGCGTGCGTGCGTGCGTGTGTGTTCTAGATACAAAATTGAGGTGTCTGTGTTTGTATTCGTAGGGTTTAAATAAAGGTGTGTGTGTGTGTGTGTGTGTGTGTGTGTGTGTGTGTGTGTGTGTGTGTGTGTGTGTGTGTGTAGGACTGCTGTTACTGATGCTCCGCTCAGAAGA
>JBCEWE010000646.1:32500-65000 GCA_039877035.1 Silurus lanzhouensis | reverse complement strand
TGTGTGTGTGTGTGTGTGTGTGTGTGTGTGTGTGTGTGTGTGTGTGTGTGTGTGTGAATGAGTAAACTAGAACACGTGATTGAAGAGAGATTTGTAGTGCTCTCTCTCTCTCTGTACATGATCCTGTCATTAGTGTAAATATGAGCTTTAAACTGCTGTGGGAATAAACCCAAACCCATGCTGGTGTGACTTAATACCCCTGAGCTGCTGCAGAGTTTTATTCCTCTTACACCACAACAAATCAATCAAACCACACGCCTTCATCCAGAACCATTTACAGTGACCTCATTTATACACTAAGCAGGTGAGGGTTAGGGGCCTTGATTAGGGGCCCAGCAGTGGAACATTACTGGTGGTGGTGGGATTTGAACTCATAACCTTCTGAACAAGTCCAACATCTCAACTACTCTGATACCTCCATCCCCCTTTAGTGCCCCCAATAATTCAGGTTTGTGTAGAGATTTGATCAACAGTGGTGAGGTGGAGATGATCAGCAGTGGTGAGGTGGAGATGAGAACAGTGGTGAGGTGGAGATGAGAACAGGGATGAGGTGGAGATGAGAACAGTGGTGAGGTGGAGATGATCAGCAGGTTCAGTGTGTGTGAAGTTTTCAGAATCAGTGTATCTCAGGGCCCTAAACACCAGAGGGCAGTGTGGCTTTTCCTGAAGGGCAGATGTATTGAATCATGTGCAGTTCTGAATGTTTGTGTATATAGTCAGGTGACGCTTTGCACTGTGTGTGTGTGTGTGTGTGTGTGTGTGTGTTACAGGTAGGCCATGCAGAGTGTGTGTGCTGTGCTGCTGATTGCAGCGTTTGGTGCTGTGTGTTCCACAAACTCCAACACACACACCCCACGCCATGGACACGACACCAGCCTGGAGATCTGTATCCTCCTGTACACATACACGTGTGTTTGTGGGTGTGGGTGTGGGTGTGTGTGTGTGGTGGGTTGGGGTGGTTGATGTGTGTGTGTGTGTGTGTGTGTGTGTGTGTGTGTGTGTGTGTGTGTGTGTTTTTTCCTGAGTGTGTGTTAGATAAGCGTCTGTTTGAGGTGAAGAGGAAGGATCAGCTGAACGCACTGAAGAATCTGGTGGATCTAAACGATGTTAATCAGCAGTACAAAATCATTGATATCATGCTGAAGGGCCTCTTCAAGGTACGGCATCTCCACTCATCTTCTCCCGTCTCCACTCCTCTCCCCTCGTTCATACCTGTCCTGTGGGTTGAGGTTCTGGGCTGTGGTTTGGGTTTCAGGGGCAAGGTTTGAGGTTCTGGGGCATGGTTTGGGTTTCTGGGGCATGGATTGGGGTTCCGGGGGTGTGGTTTGGGGTTTGGGGGGTGTGGTTTGGGGTTTTGGGGGTGTGGTTTAGGGTTTGGAGTGTGGTTTGGGGTTCTGGGTTGTGGTTCGGGTTCCAGGGGTGTGGTTTGGGGTTCTGGGGTGTGGTTCGAGTTCCGGGGGTGTGGTTTGGGGGTGTGGTTTAGGGCTTGGGCTTCCAGGGGTGTGGTTTGGGGGTGTCCGGAAGTAAAGCATTCCGTTTTAACCATCTCATATATCAGATTATTACAAGAAGTTTCTGTTCTTACCTGTGTGTGTGTGTGTGTGTGTGTGTGTGTGTGGTGTGTGTGTGTGTGTAGGTACTAGAGGACTCCAGAACTGTACTGGTAGCTGCTAATCTGCAGCCTGATGATCCTTTTCCACAGGATGATAAGATTAAAGAGGGTAAGTTTCACCATGTGTAATGGAGACATAAAGATCTCTGTGTCCCACTCAGAGCCTGTGTGTGTGTGTGTGTGTGTGTGTGTGTGTGTGTGTGTGTGTGTGTGTACAGCGTACTCGCATGTGTTGGAGAACACAGCGTTTTTTGGGGACGTGG
The DNA here is from genome assembly GCA_039877035.1 of Silurus lanzhouensis. Classification (NCBI taxonomy): domain Eukaryota; kingdom Metazoa; phylum Chordata; class Actinopteri; order Siluriformes; family Siluridae; genus Silurus; species Silurus lanzhouensis. Next base: position 63,125 of record JBCEWE010000646.1, on the reverse strand, counting down.
CTCTGCGATTCCCGCGGATTGTCCATCATTACTACGACCATAACTCTGAGTGGGGGAAGACGCTGCGCTGGGGGCTGAGCTTCTGTAACCAGTCTGGAGTCTTCACTGAAGGGAATCACCAACAAGTTCTTACTCTGGTGTGTGTGTGTGTGTGTGTGTGAGTGAGTGAGTGTGTATGAGTGTGTATGAGTGAGTAAGAGTGTGAGTGTTTGTGTGTGTGTGTGTTTCGCAGTACGTTGTGGTGATGATGATGATGATGATGTAATCAGAAACATGAATGTTGAAGTGGTGTCTGAGATCTGGTGTGTGTGTGCAGATGTCTCAGGAGCTGGGAATCACCGAGAAATCTCCAGACTTCATTAACCCTTACCGTACTGAGAAAGATGATGTGAGACACACACACACACACACACACACAGACACACACATTAACATTAACCCGTACTGTAGATGATGTGATTAGTGAAGGATCCTGATGACCGATCCAGTCCAATCTCTCATTCCATCTGTCTCTCAGGTGCTCCACACTGCTGATGCCTTCCAGAAGATACTCCGTGAAGAGCAGAAGCGCAGGAGGAAGGAGGAGAAGAGGAAAGAGATCAGAAAAGGGCCAAGAATTTCCCGCTCTCGCTCTGAACTCTAACGCCCCCTGCTGGACCTCCACCCAGACACACAGTTAGAGAGCGAGAGAGATCTGTGGTCAAAACTACATCAGGTGTAGGTGAAGGAGAGGAGCAAACAGGCAAACACACACTCACACAGAGAGAGAGAGAGAGAGACAGACAGACAGAGTCAACTACATTTACAGTATGAGTGACGATTTATCAAAGTTTTATACAGTTTTACTTCAACACTGATGGAGAATAAATCTCAAATAAATCTTATGAATAATGAATGTTCTAGAAGAACGTAAAGCAGAAGTAATGATGTGTATGAAAGTGAGGTGAACAGAGTTTCTCTTTAGAATGTTTGTGGATGCATGGTAGGACCTTCTATCTGCCCTGTGTTCCAATCCTGTGTTTAACACTTCACCTTTTCCTCTAGACGTGTCGGTCACTACATACACTCGCCTCGTCCCCACATTACACACTACACTTGTGCTGAAGACCACTCAGCTAGGGTGTGATGTTTACAGTATTGGAACACAGCCGTGCCAGCTCAGGGCAAGGTTACCTCCTTCAGTGGAGTACTGGCACGCTGCTTTTATACAGTGTGTGTGTGTGTGTGTGTGTGTGTTCACGCGTGTGTGTGAGGTTAGTGGAGTTTCCTACCTTAATTAGACAGTTATTTAAAGATTTCAGTGTGTGTGTGTGTGTGTGTGTGTGTGTGTGTGTGTGTGTGTGTGTGTGTGTGTGTGTGTGTTATCTCCTGGTGAGATCTGATATTCCAGTGGACACTGCAGCTCAGTGGTTGTGTGTGTAACTGCAGTGTCTCAGGCAGGATTCAGGTTCATGCAGACTTTATGTACCGATGTGTTTAAATCCTCCATCATAACACCAGTGTGTGTGTTTATTATCATTACATCATCATCATCACATCCCAGGAACATAAATCAAATCAAATCAAATTTTCAATATATTGTACAATACATTTTAAACAATATATTAAATATTTACTACATTTGTACAGCTGTTTTAATTGTGTGTGTGTGTGTGTGTGTGTGTGTGTGTGTGTGTGTGACTCTTCATTAGTTATTTAATTTAAAAGCAAATCTTATACATCCTTAAAATATAAAATATATTTTAAAAATGTACAAAAGAACTTGTAAGTGTGTTTTCGTGGCACTTTATACTCTCAAATCTCTTATTTACTGTGATTAAAATGAAAAATGTGTTACAGAAGAGCAACACTGCCACATTTATAGTAAAGATCTATAAATATATTCTAGTGAATGTGAGAATGTGAACTTCTTTTTAACTTCCTCTTATATGCTGCCATTCGCTTGAGGATGCTTCTGGATATCTTCTTTTGCACTGTTCTACATTTTTCTTCAACTTCTGGTCCTGAATATCACTAATCACTTTCTCAACATCTCTATAGATTCTGTCTGTGTACTGAGTCCTTTCATTATAACGCAGCAGCTTCTCTACCTGTTTTAGAGGAATAGGTCAAACGGTTCATTATTCCCTGACCACATCTAGCTGGCTGAGCTGGGTATCAGAATTCACAGGCGTGTTGATGATGGAGACGTGTCTACTGTCCCGCAGGATTCTGTGAGAGCTACACTCTCTGGTTTGAGAGGTTAAATTAGCAGCAGACTGGAACACATTTTTTTCCAGGATAGTGGTTCCTGGTGCACTCTTCTCAACCCCAGTCTTTCCCAGGAGCACCAGCCTCAAGTGAGGAACTCTTTACCACGTCACCTTCACATCTCCTCTGCAACTGAAACTAGGCAGAAAACAGATTTTATGTTCAGGTCATGTAAATGTGTTCATGACAGAATAGTGAGTATACTGGAGTAAACATTTATCCCATTTAGATAACATGCACAAGAAGAAGAGGTTATTGGCTTTGAGTGAATGTTTACAGTCAGCATTTCTGTACAATCAGAAGTCCTGCAGAAAAGAACAGCAGCCTGATGTCACAGTTACATTCAGAAAGGGACCAAATTACATCAACCTAAACTAATGATATTTCTACTGAAGATCACCACAGAGGCCCTCAGTAAAATACTACAGATATAATGCACAGAATGATCTCTGCCCCTTAGTACCTGAGAGACCTTTTGGTGCTGTGATCTTAGTCACACAGTAATGGAGCAGCTATAAAGTCTGAGGTGAAATCATGCTTGTGAACTTTATGTCCCATAATGTCTGCACTAGATTTTGAAAATGTTCTAAGTTTTTATTCAGTTCTTAAGAATGTGGAGAATTTCACTCGGATTGTGGTGTTAATGTTTTTACCCATTAGTGAAGAATGATTTACTTAATAATGACTTTTTCTGTTCAATCAAGTCAGCAGAAAGTAATCTGATGTGTCTTCTGTCATCTTCACATTGCAGCTTCAGAATCAAATATATGTTTACTTCATGTCATTTGTGTTACATCACATTTAAATGATGTTCAAGAAACATCAAATAACAGCAAAATATATGATGGAAACTTCAGTATAAAATAAATAAAGGATGAAGTCTTACATGTGAAACTTGTCTCCATTATTCTACACTGCAGTCATTATATCTGTCCCGTGATCATCAATCACCATCTGGTTTGGAGCAGAAACAAAACAGGACAGAAACAGACTGCAGCAAACGGGTAAAACAGCAGGAAACATCATTGGTGCTCCCGTGGCCACTCTCCAGGACCTGCACCAAACAAGAACCAGAAACCAGGCAGGAAAAATCACTACTGTGCACTCACACACTTTATTTACATCACTGATCTGTATCATAGAATCTGTAACTCTATTTAACACTCATACTGTCCATATTATCTCACATTGTCTTGATTGTCTTGTGCAGTCTGTCTTGTCTTGTGTGTTTTGTATGGTAGAGTCCAAGCTGAATGTAAAGTGTTTTTATGTCTGTACTTTTGAGATTCACTAACAGCTAGAACCAAATTCCTTGTGTGTGTCAACACACCTGGTCAAAATCCTGATCCTGATTCTGATTGCTGCTCAGCATGTGCTTAATTGTATCCAGGAGGTCAGAGACTTGTGTCTGCACTGTGTTTGTGTTACTGAAGACATGGATTTTATAACCATATCCTTCAACAAAAACACTTCAGCCCACTTTCTTCATTCCTCTCTACAAACATGACAATCGCCTCGTCCTCCTCCAGCTCATATCCTTGTGTGAAGAGCACTGTGGTAAACTCCTGGATGTCTGGATTGAATAATTCTTTAACAAACTCCAGCATCTCCTCCTCATTCTGTAGCTCTTCTTCAACAGGAACACAAGCAGAGCAGCATGAAGACCAGACTGACAGCAGCTTATCTTTCTCCTGTTGGAGCTCATCTTCAGTGACATCTGGATGCAGCAGGTTTGGAGTATAATTCACACACACTTTCCTTCCTCCAACATGGCAGGTGTGTGCTTGACATGTTTTAGTTCCTTCCCCTCTGTAGCGTTTGGATTAATAAACACTTTTCCCCCCAGTATTGTCTTTCCTGTGGAGCTTTCCCCAGATCCACTTCTCCCCACCCCAAGATCACCCCACACCATGACAACTTCCTCATACATGCAACCCCATAATAACTGGCAATAAAGATGCTCCTGATTCTGATGTTCTGATGAGAATGATTTAATCAGGAATTATACAGTTGATGGTTTGTGGTGGTGTGCTTGTTTGTGTATTAGTTGGTATTGTGAAGAATAACAGCAGGACTGAGGTGTTTTCCAGCTGCAGGACTGACGGTTGGTCATGTCCACAGAGATACACCTGAGGGACAGATTCAGTCACGTGGGTCATGAAGACGTGTTTCAACACACCACAAGATGGCGGACAGGGATCAGGCAGGGTGAGAGTGTGCGTGTGCGCATGCGCGTGATGAGGCTGGCGGATCTGTGTGTTGATCAGGTTGAGGATCAGAATCAGGTTGAGGATCATGTCTCTTCTCTGTACACCAGGTAATAAACAGCAGGTCATTACAGCGTCTACACGATCACATGGATGAAGATGGAAATAATCGCGGTGATTTGGCTGCATTTATTTCGTGTTTTTTGCTGAAATATGAAACTTTGGCTGTGTGATAAAGAGGAATATATTTAGAATTTGCATAAACATATTGATATATTTGTGTTTTGACTTGTGTTTGTGTCGGATATAAACTTTTTCTTCCCATTCTGAAGGGGTTGTGTTTCTGCTCTGTGATTGGTTAACGCTGCTGTCTGACACGCCTGATTGACCAATCGCAGCGCGGGGTGGGCGGGGTTTATCAGTATCTGGGTGAGGAGGAAAACGAAAGTATGGAAGTCCTGAGAAACAGAGCATTCTATATGTTCTTTCTTCTTATCACGACATAAACATCATTTCCTCGTGATCAGTCCTTAATTTCTGTGTGTATTCTGCATGAGAGCAGTTCCACAGGGAGAATCACATGATCTGTTAGCGTGGAGAAATTTAAGTCGTGATCACGAGAAAACAAGTAGGAAAAGAAAGATAATCCATGGCCTCTGAGGATATTGTGTAGAAAATATCTAAAATATATTGAATGTGTTTAAATGTATTTCTGTGTCTGAATCTTTAACTCAGACTCATTAAAGTCACACTGAGAGTCAGAGTTTATCTCACAGTACTTTGTTCCTCTTGTCGTCGCTCATCTTATCCTACATTATAATTAGAAAGATTTCTCTGTTTTTCTCAGAGACGAGCGGTGAGAAACGAGAGGAGAACCTCGGAGATGAACCTGAACTCAGACTCGTGCTCATCGGCCGGACAGGCTCAGGAAAAAGCGCAACAGGAAACACCATCCTGGGACGACGTCACTTCCTGTCTGAGCTGAGAGCCAGCTCGGTGACGCAGGTGTGTGAGCAGGGAAGTGCTGAGGTAGCTGAGGATGAGATTTATAAACACACCAAGGTGTTGGTGGTGGACATGCCAGGATTTGGAGACACTCGTTTAGATCCTGATCAGGTTCACACAGAGATCGCCAGGTGTGTGGCGCTGAGTGCTCCCGGTCCTCACGCCTTCCTGCTGGTCATTCAGCTGGGACGCTACACAGAAGATGAAGACCGAGCTGCTCAGGAGATGCTGCGAGTGTTCGGCGAGGCTGCTCTACAGCGCCACACGGTGATCGTGTTTACCCGCGGTGACGATTTGGAAGAAAGTGGCAGTGATGTGGAGTTGTTTCTGGGTCCTGATGCTCCAAAAGCTTTGAGATCTTTACTGGAAACTTGTGAAAGAAGATACCATGTCCTGAACAACAGGAACCTGGAGAACAGGAAGCAGGTGAAGGAGTTGCTCAGAAAAGTGGAACAGATGGTGGAGGAGAATGGAGGGCAGTGCTACACCAGCGCAATGTTCCAGGAGGCAGAGCTTGCTATCCGTGAAGAACAGGAGAGGCTGATGAGCCAGGGGGCTGCAAACGTGGAACGAGTTAAGAGGAGGAAGAAAGACTGTGAGGAGGAACCAGAGGAGATGTGGGTAGAGGAGAGATCAGCTGAGAGGTGGTGGTTGCTGATGGAAGGATTTAGGAAATGGAAAGATAGTAGGAGGAGAAGAAGAAAGGGTGGGCTGGAGTCTCTCCGCACTAAAGCAGCACTCTCACCAAAGGTTCTAGAGAGGGTGAAAATCTTAGTGGCAGCAGGAGCTACGGGATTTGCGGTGGGGGCAGTGTGTGGCGCTGTTGCCCCTTTTGCTTTTGCAGTAGGAGCCTCTGTGGTGAGTAGTTCCATAGGTATCACTGCAGGTGTGGCTGGAAATACAGCTGTAGCTGTTGGAGCAGCGATGGGTGGGGTGGTGGGTGGAGCTAATGGGGTTTTAGTTGGAGTAGAAGCATCAGCACCTGGGGAGGCAGCACTTGAAACTCTGGAGCAGGTAGGTGTGATGGGGGTCACAGTGGTGGGTGGGGCTGCGGTGTTGGGGGTGGGGGCAGGGCTTGTAGGGGCTGGGCTTGAGGCTGGTGCTGCTATAACCGGAGCTGAAACAGCAGCAGCAGCAGGAGCAGGAGCTGCACCACAGGCACTAGGGGGAGCTGTAGTTGAGGCTAGCAGTGGTCTAACAGCAGAAACCAGCGGACGCATTTTAACTGCAGTGTCGGCGATCGGAAGAGTCGCAGCTGGAGCCGTGCTGGCTGGAGGACTGGTGGTGAAGGTGGTGAAGGAGAAAGTTCGCTCGGCGACTGAATGCACAGAGAGAAAGTCGTATGAGATTTACTGGAATAAGCAGTAGGCGGAGCTACACAGGCTGGTGATGTGTGTTATTGCAGTACTGGCATAAGCTTTCATTACTGTCTTATGACATGCTAGTATCTTCTCAGCGCAAATAAACACCCTGTATTGGTTTTGGGCTTTTTCATAGTCAAGATAGCTACTTAGCATACACCGCTAGCATATAAACTAACTCGAGATCCTGAAGGAGTTCAGCCTCCAGCACGGGTTCACACGCTCAGGCAGAACTGGTGAAAACAGTTAGATCACCTTCTCCCAGGATCACACACTCGACCCTCACTCAGAAGGAGAACAGTTTTCACCATCACCTTGAGAATCTATTTTCTGTCCAAAACATGCTGTAAGTGAAGCTGAATTGATCAGAACATGATCTGAACTGTAATTAATATTCAGATTATTACTTTAATTTACACAGAAATTGTAGAATAAATTGAAGGAGACGTGGAAATGCATTTCCACGTCTCCTTCAATTTATTCTAAAATTTCTGTGTAAATTAAAGTAATAATCTGAATATTAATATGAATGAAAAATCTTTTGTACTTTTCTGAGCCACAATTGAATGCAGTCTGTTCATCCCAGTGTTTTATTTTATAGTTCTAATGGAGGATTAAACTTCTCCCAGTGCATCACATCAACATGAAGGAAAAATGTTGCTTTGCTTGAACCATGTGCCTTCAATAAACCACTGGAAATAAAAAGTTATCAGTGTATTGTGTTTTACACGTTCATCACTTTCACATCTGCCCACTGCTGCATCCTTCACACAGCTGAACATGAGTGATGATGATATCAGTCTGGGAGAGGAATGTTCCCCTGAGTCACACCACTTCTGCCCCAAATAACACATCTTGCACAAGGTTCACATTTGCTCCAGATTCCAGATGTTTAGCATTAGTTCACTTCTAATCCAGCAGAACTCCACCGTATTTATCAGGACATCGCTGCTCTTTCTGAACTTCTACTGCAGATGTTTAGAAGGTATTGATTTCTATAACAGCAGCTCTGACATTAGTGCAGGTTTATATTCACACATTCTCCAGCACTCGTAGAGCAAAACCTCCACATCAAATATATAATTATTCAGAAGTTTAATTCAGTGAGGAGTTTTTGTTGAAATGAGTTGATTACATCTGCATGTGTTGTATCATGTGGACTGTTCGCTCATCAGAGATATAAGACGTGTGTTGGTTATATATGAGAGTGGAATGTGTGATCCTACACCACCATTATCTCTAGTGGTGTTCAGAAAAGGGAACCCAAGTGGAAAAGCAGGTCAGGAAGTGACTGATATGTGAACGTGTGAACAGACACTGTGTTCTGCAGACACTTCAATTCTATTTAGTTTTATTAGCGGTTGGTTCCCTTGAGGGACTTTCTGACAGCCTGGGAAAGGCTGCAGCGGTGTCTCAGTGGGTCCTGTGTGTTATACAGAGGGGCTACTCGATTCAGTTCGGGTCGTTTCCTCCACAGATCAACAGTGTCTCTGGTCCGGGGACAGGAGGTGCGTGCTCTCCTGAGGAAAAGGACCATCGAGGTGGTTCCCCTCTTGGGTGGAAAGTCAGGCTACAGCACGTACTTCACTGTTCCGAAGAAGGATGGCGGGTTGAGTCCGCTTCTGGATCTCCGCTCCTTAAACCACTCACTCGTTCTTCATCAATGCAAATGTATGAAGACGAAACCGAATTTTTCTGTTTTAAAAGAGATTTTACTCATAATTACATTGAAATATATAAAAAGTAAAAAGGCCCCGAAACTTGTTGCAATAATAAGAGAACTTGATTTATTTAAAGAGGAATGAAAAGACCCCTAACTTTACACCCCTTTATTTCTTCTTCTTCTCTGTTTCTTTGCTTTCTGCAATATTTGTAGTTATTGTACTCATGTTGTAGATGTACAATTATTTGTTTCTTTATTTGCAGTTATTAGTGCATTTGTATATGTAAATATTGTTGAATATGTTCAATAAAAGATAAATTAATGAATTAAACCCACACACTAAGAGAACATATCCGCTTACTGAATATCCACTTCCGGTTATCGGGGCTTTTTAATATGTCCGGCTAGAAACATGCGCTTTAACGCAACATCCTCCTACAGTTACAGTCATATCTGTCTTTTTATCCTTTATAGAAATAAAAGAACCATAAAAAAGCTTTCATTCATTAGAGAACATTTTAATATTTGATTGTTTGCTGAAATGTTTTATGTATGAGATTTAATAAATTAGGAAGAAATGTAAATTTATTTTTAACTATAAATCAATAGCACTGTTTTTGTTCTAAATATTTAAATAGTCGATTAATTTTGATTGGTTAAAGCACATCATGTGATTGAGGTTAAAGGTCATGGCAGATGTTTTAGTTTTTATTTCACAACAGCACTGATGCAGCAGATGTCCTGATTACAAAAAAGCTTTATTTTTGTTTTTTATGCCAGAGACCGTCTTTTATTAGTTTATTAGTTTATTTAATTTAATCTGTTAATTAAAATAAGTTTCATGCAATTAGAAACATTTGTTGTGATCAGGATTGTTTGTATCTCTTATTAATGCCTGTTTGTGTTTTTCTGTTTTAAAATTCACGTTTACTGATGTGTGTGTTTGTAAGTGTAAAGATCAGATGAATGGTGGAATTAATAGGTAATAAAAGTGAAGATGTGGAGCAGTGAGAGATTTGGTGTGAATGATGTTCTGGGTGAAGTGAGAGTGTGTGAGCAGCAGGGGGCGCTCTGCTTCCTGACCACACGCATGAGGAAGTGTGACGTGATGTGGAGGCCCGAGTGAACACCGAGAATCTACCTGGAGAATAAACTGCGTTTGACTAACAGACAATGTCGCTTTCAGGTAAAGAAACTAAATATTACCTGCTTTTTATAAAACGAAAACTCAACATTCCTTTCCTTTGTGTGTGTGTGTGTGTGTGTGTGTGTGTGTGTGTGTGTGTGTGTGTGTGTGTGTGTGTGTTATGAAATCTATTCAATGCTCCAGTTTTAGTTTCGGTTTGTTTCGCGACTGCAGGAGAAATAACAGGAGGTTTAAGTGTAAGATTTGTGTGACTGTGGATCAGAATGTGTGTGTGTGTGTGTGTGTGTGTGTGTGTGTGTGTGTGTGTGTGTGTGTGTGTGTGTTAATGATCATTGAGAAAATTACAGACTGAAATCAGCACCTGATACACTGCTGTTATGAATCACTGTAGTTTTAAACACTGGAATTGGATGAAGTCAGGTGACTTTTATTGCCGTTTCACAGTGAAACCAAACAACATTCTCCAGGACCAGGGGCTACACAAAACTACACAAAATTACACAAAATAACACAAAACTACACAAAATTACACAAAATAACACAAAACTACACAAAATTACACAAAATAACACAAAATTACACAAAATAACACAAAACTACACAAAATAACACAAAATTACACAAAATGACACAAAACTAACTTAAACATACAGAACTACATAAAGTTCACACCACAACACAACAGTAATAACAAGAATAACAATAAAACAGTTACAGTGCTGCACTGAACAACATACACACACACACACACACACACACACACACACAGTGAAGGAAAAGCAGCCAACAAGCAGTCAACATCTCTGGGAACTCCTGAAGATTGTTAGAACCCATTCCAGGTGATGATCTCCTGAGGCTGACTGAGAGAATACCAAGAGTGTGTGAAGCTTCATCAAAACTAACAGGAGCGACTTTAAAGATTCTAAATATATAAAACATTTTCTGTGTTTATTAACATTCCATATTTATTCTCTCAGAAATGATAAATTCACTCTTTAATATTAATGTACAACAACAACAACAATAAATACAAAACATTGAATAAGAGGGTGTGCAAACAAACTGCTGTGTGTGTGTGTGTGTGTGTGTGTGTGTGTGTGTGTGTGTGTGTGTGTGTGTGTGTGATCATGTACAGAACTTTATAATGTTTATTTCTGCAGTGGGGCAGCAGCAGGAGAAAGAAGAGGAGAAACCATCAGGAAGACAAAGTCCTGATGTAGACCGTCCAAACAGTAAGAACACACACACACACACACACACACACACACACACACACACACACACATTTTAATTGAGATTTTGCATTGACAGAACACATGAATATTGATAGTGAAGTTGGAGATGTTATCAGGTGTCTTCATGTGTGAGTTTGAGGTGCAGGTGAAATCTGTTTGGATGGAAACATTACATTTAAACCCACTTAAATAAAATTTTACTGTAAAGTGAAGTAAACATTCTCACCAGAACATCATTCAGTATCTACTGCAGTCTTTTTGCCCCTGAAATAAACCACGTTCAGAAATCAGCTAATGAAAGACCCCCCTGTAATTCAGTAACACAAAGAGCCGTCTTTACACACCAGATACACACCAATACGACCCTCACACACTGTGACCCTTTACTGTAGAATCTCAGCTCATTTCTAACTGTAGTGTAGTGTGTGTGTGTGTGTGTGTGTGTGTGTGTGTGTGTGTGTGTGTGTGTGTGCAGTTTATTGTACTCTGTGCTTCTGTAAGTTTCTGTGCTGGTTTAATCCACTGTAACTTCTCTGTGATGAAGGAAACACAGGGTTTGTGTCTGGACTGCAGCCAAACCTGATTCTCTTTTTCAATTTAAACAACTTCTTCTTCTTCTTCTTCGTCTTTCGGCTGCTCCCATTAGGGGGCGCCACAGCAGATCATCTTTCTCCACACCCCCCTGTCCTCTATGTCACCCCCCTGTCCTCTGTAACTACCTGCATGTCTTCCCTCACCACATACATAAACCTCCTCCTTGGTCTTCCTCTTTTCCTCCTTCCTGGTGTCTCCATCCTCAGTGTTCTACTACTGATATACCCCATGTCCCTCCTCTCCACATGTCCAAACCATCTCAATCTCACCTCCCTCACCTTGTCACCAAAACATCCTACATGTGCTGTCCCTCTAATAAACTCATTTCTAATCCTGTCCATCGTCGTTACTCCCAACATCTCAACATCTTCAGCTCTGCTACCTCCAGCTCCACCTCCTGTCTTTTACTCAATGCCACTGTCTCTAATCCATACAACATCTCAGGTCTCACCACAGTCCTATAAACTTTCCCTTTCACTCTCACAGATACTCTTCTATCACAAATCACTCCTGCTATCACTCTTCTCCCCCCACTCCACCCTGCATGCATCTGTGGTGCTCTTCCTGCAGGTCTGCACATCTCCCTTATTCTTAAAGATCAGTACCAGCACACTCCTTCTCCATTTCTCAGGCATCTTCTCACCTTCCAAAATCCTGTTAAACAATCTTGTTAAAAACTCCACTGCATCTCCTAAACATCTCCACGCTTCTACCGGTATGTCATCTGGTCCAACCGACTTTCCACTCTTCATCCTCTTAATCACTGCTCTCACTTCCTCCTTACTAATCCTATCTACATCCTGCTTCACCAACTCCACACCATACAACATCAGCTCCCTCTCTCCCTTTACCAGTCATAGTACCAACATTTAAAGTACCAACCCGAACCTCCACTTCTCCTCCACTTCTCCTCCACTTCTCCTCCACTTCTCCTTTCCCTGCCGTCTCTGTAGACGTCTGCCTCCTCTCCTTCTCCTCCTTCAGCCAGCAGCAGCACAATTTACACCGGTACCTGTTGTTAATGATACCTGTGGTGGTTGTTGGTAACCCGGGTCTCGACCGATCCGCTATGAAATTCTGATTCCTGATCTGCATATTAGATTTGGCAGAGGTTTTACTCTGGATGACCTTCATAACACAAACCTCCACATTTATCCGGGTTTGAGACACTGAGAGTCTCCTGACCTGAGCAACACTAATGACTGGATTAAACATGAAACAAAATATCAACTGCTTTATATATAAACATATATTAATAATGTGTGTGTGTGTGTGTGTGTGTGTGTAGATTCAAATCTTTTCTGTGGTCATGTGAGAGATCTGATAATCACACGGTAGCTCTTGGAAGGATCCTGTTACTGTGTGTGATTGTTTCTTCTCCAGTGTCCACAGTGAGGATGGTGCTGGTGGGAAAAACCGGAGCTGGTAAAAGTTCCTCAGGAAACACTATACTGGGCAGGAAAGCCTTCGGAGCTGTACAGAGTGGATCATCTGTAACTAAAGAGTGCTGGAAGGAGACTGGAGAAGTGGCTGGGAGGAAGATGGTGCTGGTGGACACTCCTGGACTGTTTGACACAACTTTCTGAGACAGAACTGACACATGAGATCAGTAAGTGCATTAACATGACAGCTCCTGGACCCCATGCCATCATCCTGGTCATTCAGCTTGGTCCCTTCACTGAGGAGGAACATCTCGCAGTGGAGAAGATCAGAGCACTTTTTAATGAAGGAGCAGATAAACACACCTTGGTCCTGTTTACTCATGGTGATGATCTCAGCTGCACGATTGAGGAGTATCTCAGTACAGCCAACCAGCCCCTCAAAGATCTGATCCACAGATGTGGACAAAGATACCATGTGTTTAACAATAAAGCAGTGCAGAACCGCATGCAGGTTCTAGAGTTCTTAAAGAAAGTAGATGAGATGATTTCAGCAAATAATAATGAGTTCTACACCAGTAAGATGTACAGGGATGCGGAGGAGATGCTGATGATGAGAGAAAATGAGCTGAGGAAGTTCTATGAGCAGAAACTCCACGAGCAACAAATGGAACTGAAGGCCAAGTTTGAGGAAGAAAAGAGGAAACTGCAGGAGAACATTGATGCCTTACATGAATCTGATCAAGAAAAGGAGAAGAAAATCAAAGAGCTGCAGTGTCAGGTCAACTGGAGCAGGAAAGTTCTGTTTGAGTACAGGAGATATTATGAAGACCGACTGAATGCAGTGAGACAGGAAGCAGAAGAAACTCAGACGTATAAGGAAGAGCTGAAGAGCATCATAACAGCGATCAAAAGCTGAAGCATAAAATAATCAGCTTTTTATTTTCTATTACAATATAAATCAATGAATTCAGTGTGAAAGTAAATCTTTTATAAAGTCAAACCTACACGTTAAAAATCTCAGCTTCACCTGGTATCTGTCTCAGACTCAGAATCAGACTCAGAATCAGACTCAGACTCAGACAGTGAGTTATTGTGATCATTCGGAGCTGTGATGGTGACCAGAGTGAAGGTGGTGGACAGTGTTGGAGTGAGGATGAGGATGAGGAGCTCATCATGAACATGACTGTAGTTATTACACACTGCTACTGCTGGTGGTCTCAGTAACCAGTTACTCATTATCTGTGAGTGACTGTATTGTTTTTAGCCTCTTCTGTGTGAACATTAAAAGTGATTTATGAACATTAACTGCTTGTTGTTTTATTTTTTAGCAAATTGATTCTTATATTCTGACATTTTTCGCTTTTAAAACCAGATGTTGACAGTTTTTCATAAGTAGAACAGATGTGAAAAATTCTGTTAGTCAGGAAAAGGGTTCTTTTTTTAATGAAATAATTGATAGATTTTGCATGCAGCCTTTGCGTACGGTACAAAACGACCACACAATAAAGATTTGAGCTCTCATATTAACCTAATGTTAGATTTTCATCATGACAGGACAAAATTTCATTCTTGGAGAGGTTTCCCATGTGATCAACGATGCCCGTGGTGTCTTTTCTGATCAGGGAAGAATCACAGCACACAGAATGGAGCAATGTTCTTCTTCAGTTTATTGCAGATTACAGACATTTACATTTACATTTGCGGCATTTAGCAGACACCCTTATCCAGTGCTAATTTAAGTGTTTCAGGAAGATGAAGGTCTTCAGTCGTCGCTTAAAGATAATCAGGGACTCTGCTGTACGGACATCTAGGGGAAGTTCATTCCACCACCTCAGTGCCAGAACAGAGAAGAGCCTTGAAGTGTACTTACCTCTCAATCTGAGAGAAGGTGGTACCAGTGGAGCAGTGCTGGAGGATCTCAGACAGCGTGGTGCAGTGCGAGATGTGATGAGGTCTCTGAGGTAAGATGGTGCTGGTCCATTTTTGGCCTTGTAGGCATCATCAGTGTTTTGAATCTGATACGTGCAGCTACTGGAAGCCAGTGAAGGAGCAGCAGTGGGGTGGTGTGGGAGAACTTGGGCAGATTGAACACAAGCCGTGCAGCTGCGTTTTGGATCATTTGCAGTGGACGAATAGCGTTCAGGGGAAGACCTGCCAGCAGAGAGCTGCAGTAGTCAAGTCTTGAAATGACAAGAGACTGAAGAAGCACCTCGGCAGCCTGTATGGACAGAAATGGTTGAATCCTTCGGATGTTATAGAGAAGAAATCGACAAGAACGAGCCACATTAGCTACATGTGGGAAGAAGGACAGTTGATTGTCCATAGTTACTCCGAGGTTACGAGCAGTGGCTGAAGGGGAGAGCAGAGAGTCATGAAGTGTTATTTGTAGATCTTGACCTGGAGATGAATCACCTGGGATGACCAGCAGTTCTGTTTTGCTGGGGTTGAGTTTAAGTTGGTGAGCACTCATCCATAAAGATATGTCTGACAAGCATGCTGAGATCCGAGCGGAAGCTGTGGTATCTGATGGAGGGAAAGAAAAGATGAGTTGAGTGTCATCTGCATAGCAGTGATAAGAAAACCCATGTGAGGATATGACTTCACCAATGGAGTGGGTATAGAGGGAGAAAACTTGAAAACCAGACAAGTAAATATGCACTGAAAATAAACCTGACTTAAAGCTGTTCCTGATTGGGTAAGATGACATAGCAACTGGAGATGTGTGAGTCCAGATAAAGACTTTCTGTATGCCTTACATACTCACATCGGAAAGATCCTATAGACATTAAACAGATCACATAGGAATGTGTTTAGAGAACCAGTGTGAGAACCATCTTAACATCTTAACATTTTAACAATGGCACTTTAATTCATTTCTGATTTACTGCCTCACACCATAACAGGATGTTCTTCCTGGGAACAGGATCACAAGAATCAATCGAAAAAACAAAGTAGTGTTCAACACTCGTGAACAAATTCTTATTCTTCTCAAAAAAAAGCTTTGCTCAGCAGTTATTTCATGTTCTCCAAGACGTCGAGAATTTTAAGAACACAAACGAACAATATATGAGCTGATAAATAAACACTAAGCGTTACTGGCCTCAGGAGGGGTCACCTACAACCTCTACAGGAGCATCTTCAATATAAGTAAGTGTTCCTACCCACAATTCACTCCTCAATTCACTTCCCTTCATTACTCACCTGATAGAACTAATAATCACTGACCAGCACTCAATAATCAACTGAGTAAAGTAGATATACAAAGTCAGAATCCTACCTCACCAGCAGAGAGAAGATTCTGTTCATAACGAGAAGAGTGATGGAGCTTCAGACACACCTTTATCTTTTACACGTTTTTCTGAATTGGGCTCCTGAGAGTTTAGACCTTTTTGTCATCTATAAGTTTTAATTTGAGTTCAGTTCTCCTTATTGATGTGACGTCACTCAACCTTTCTGAGTGTATGAGTGAAGGAACTTCTCCGGTGGTCGGTGCAGACTCCGAGTCACGACCAGGTTCCTACACCATCACATAATAAAGTCATTAATGTGACTGTGAAAATGAGCAGCAAAAAAAAGAATATATTAAAATTAAGATTTTATTTGGAAGCTCCGTGATGAAAACGTGAAAAAGTGACTTAAGTACAGAATTACATTTATTTTATTACTGTTCACTGCAGATTAGACAGTGTTTATACACATAGCCCTTAAAGAGTCACTGAAAAGAGTCGGCTCACTGAACCGATTCTTTAGAGAACGACACAGCGTCACTCGGCACTGAGAAACCGAAAGCATCATTTCATCAGGAAAACTCGACCTTCAGACACGAACAAACTTTCTGTTTAATCTCTTTTCACCAGGTAAGAGCTAATAACCCTCTTTATGATGGATTTTACACTGTAATGTACATTAATATAAAATCATCAAACACTTCGAGACTCAGAAATATTCAGCTTCAGTAGAGAAGAACCCGGAAGAAGCATTTTACACACACACACACACACACACACACACACACACAGCAGCAGCAGCAGCAGAAGCTAACCAGCGCCATGGCTCCTACAGTAACTGTGTTTTTAGGTGTTTTATACAGAAATCTGTTTCTGTTTAACTCCTATATAAAGAAAGTGCTGTGATTACTGCTGTAAACAGTGATAGGAGGGTGAGGATGATGAAGGTCCTCCTTCATCAGCTATCAGCAGTACAGGTGTAAGTGATAGAAGTGTTTACTTCAGTACAGATTCTGTGTCTGTTACACTTAATTATATCCACAATTATTCTCTCTCTAATCTACAGATCATTACAGCTTCTGCTTTAGGACACGTCCCAAACCACACACCACTGCACTGGTGTCTACACTAGACTACTTCCTGTTTAGTGTGCACTATGTGATTTTAGACACAGCCTGGAATTCCCCTTGATGAAGCTGCAGTACCATTCATCACCTAAAGAGGGCGATAGTTACATACTAGACTTTTAAATATACAGCAAATTATATTTGGACTCATGAAAGAAAGAACTACAACAACCACAGAACCTAACAAAAACATTCAATGAGTGTAAGAGACGGCGTTACACAGACATCAGAAAATGAGAAGTCTACAGAGTGAAGATGAGTCGTACCCATGGGAGGTCATCACCAAACTTAAATTTCGTCTTGTTTGGAAAAGCAGGTTCAGGAAAAAGTGCAGCAGGAAACACCATATTAGGGAGAAAAGCTTTCACCTCTATGAGAAGGCCCACCTCTGTCACTCGAGATGTTCACATTGAAGAAGGCACAGTTGGTGGTCTCTCAGTGTCTGTTTATGACACTCCAGGGTTCTGTAACACTGAGCTGAGTGATGATCAGATCAGACAGAAATGTCAGAGTGTCTTCACCTCATGTGAGTCAGAATCAGAGTTCTGCACGTATCTTCTAGACATCAGGGCAGAGAGGTTCACTGAGGAACAGCAGAAAGCTGTGCAGGAGATCGAGTCACTGTTAGAACCATGTCAGATGGAAAAGACCTGGATCCTCTTCACTGGAGGAGATGATCTAGAGGAAGAGGAGCAGACCATAGAGGAGTTTATCAGGGATACAGAACCTCTGAAGGAGCTGGTGCAGAGATACAACAACAGATACCACGTCTTCAACAACAAGATACACAATAAAAGCAATCAGGTTGAAGACCTTCTGGTCAAAGTTTCCAAGAACATCTTACACTCTGGTGAGTTTTTCTTCTTCTGTATTCTATTATTTCTGGTAAACACTGTTTACTTCATCATCTTACTGCTTCACTTCACAATTCTTCAACATTTTATACTTTTATTTATTTTCACTCTAAACTTTTCATTTTCCCCCAAACAGCATCACATCTGAGCAGAAGAAAGACAGAAACCCCACCAGTGAGCAGCAGCAGCAGTTCTGAGAGGAGGATTGTGCTGTTGGGGAAAACTGGAGCTGGAAAGAGTGCAACAGGAAACACCATCCTGGAGAAGAAATGTTTCAAATCTAAACTCAGTCTGAATTCAGTCACCAGGAGGAGTGAAGTTCACCAGGGTCGTGTTGGAGACAATGATGTGTGTGTGGTTGATACTCCAGGTCTCTTTGACACTTCTGCTGATCTTGATGAGATAACTAAGGAGATAGAGAGGAGTATTGATATGTCCAGTCCAGGTCCTCATGCTTTCCTCATTGTTCTGCAGTTGGGCAGATTCACAGATCAGGAAATGCAAATTATTGAGAACATTGAAATGATCTATGGAGAAGAAGTGAGGAAATATGCAATGGTTCTTTTCACCCATGGAGACAAAATACAGGGAGAAAATATAAATGATCTGATTAAAGAGAATAAGAGATTATATAATCTAGTGCAGCAGTGTGGGGGGGGGGGTATCACGTGTTTAATAATAAAGATAAAAAGAACAGAGAGCAGGTCAGTGAGCTACTGCAGAAGATCAACAACATGGTGGAGAAAAACGGAGGAAGCTGCTACTTCAATCAGATGTTTGAGGAAGCAGCAAAATTCAGAAAGGAGGAGGAGGAGAGGGTGAGGAGAGAGGAAGAAGAACGAAAACTAAAAGAGGAAGAACAAAGAAAGAAAGAAATAGAGAATGTAGAGAGAGAGACAGAGGAAAGAGTCAGACAGGAATTTAAAGAAGAGAAAGAGGAAAGAATCAGTCAGAAGGAGGAGAGAAAAAATAGAGAGAAAAGAGAAATACATTCATGCTGCTGCTAGGGTTGGTGCTAGTGTTGGTGCTGTTGTTGGTGTTGGTGCTGCTCCTGGTGCTGTTGTTGGTGCTGCTGTTGGTGCTGCTGCTGATGTTGGTGCTGGTGTTGCTGCTAGTGTTGGTGCTGCTGCTAGTGTTGGTGCTGGTGTTGGTGCTAGTGTTGCTGCTAGTGTTGGTGCTGCTGCTAGTGTTGCTGCTAGTGTTGGTGCTGCTGCTAGTGTTGGTGCTAGTGTTGGTGCTGGTGTTGGTGCTAGTGTTGGTGCTGTTGTTGGTCTTGGTGTTGGTGCTGCTCCTGGTGCTGTTGTTGGTGCTGCTGTTGGTGCTGCTGCTAGTGTTGGTGCTGGTGTTGGTGCTGCTGCTAGTGTTGGTGCTCGTGTTGGTGCTAGTGTTGGTGCTGCTGCTGCTAGTGTTGGTGCTGGTGTTGGTGCTGCTGCTAGTGTTGGTGCTCGTGTTGGTGCTGCTGCTAGTGTTGGTGCTGGTGTTGGTGCTGCTGCTAGTGTTGGTGCTGGTGTTGGTGCTGCTGCTAGTGTTGGTGCTCGTGTTGGTGCTAGTGTTGGTGCTGCTGCTGCTAGTGTTGGTGCTGCTGCTAGTGTTGGTGCTGGTGTTGGTGCTAGTGTTGGTCTTGGTGTTGGTGCTGCTCCTGGTGCTGTTGTTGGTGGTGTTGTTGGTGCTGGTGTTGCTGTTGTTGGTGGTGCTGTTGGTGGTGGTGTTGTTGGTGCTGGTGTGCTGTTGGTGGTGGTGCTGTTGGTGGTGGTGTTGTTGGTGCTGGTGTTGCTGTTGTTGGTGGTGCTGTTGGTGGTGGTGTTGTTGGTGCTGGTGTTGCTGTTGTTGGTGGTGCTGTTGGTGGTGGTGTTGTTGGTGCTGGTGTTGCTGTTGTTGGTGGTGCTGTTGGTGGTGGTGTTGTTGGTGCTGGTGTTGCTGTTGTTGGTGGTGCTGTTGGTGGTGGTGTTGTTAGTGCTGTTGGTTTTGTTGGTAAATTTCTAAAAAAAAAATAATAATTAGGTCATGAGGTGAAATAATGAATCTTAATGGGAATAAACCCTACATGTTCTTCATCTACATTAATCATATATTTGGCTTTTTATTCACTGAATTCACAGAATTTAATATCATGATGATTTTGTGGATTTTTATCTGAAACGTAAATCTTTTATTTTTAAGTCAGATTTAAATCTGAAATTTTTCTTCCAGAGTTTCTACATACTGGTTAAAGCACCAGTTACTTATAAACTACTTAATTCTGTTTAACTGCAATGTAAAATGTTACGGGGAATTCTGTAGAGCTTCTATACAGTCACATATCATCATCATAATAATCATTCTATCACTAAATTACCAGTGTTTTATCTTTTATATAACACCATTATTGTGCTTAGAGGTAAAAACTAATTCATCACTAACTTATATCTAATTGCTTTTTTTGCTCATGTTGTGCTGGAGCACTAGAAATGGAGGATTGTATCAGAAACGTCACCAAAATAAATACATAATAAATCTCTCTGTGTCTCTCTTTCTCCTCTCTCTCTCTCTCTCTCTCTCTCTCTCTCTCTCTCTCTCTCTCTCTCTCTCTCTCTGTCTCTCTCTCTCTCTCTCTCTCCTCTCTGTCCTCTGTCTCTCTCTCTCTCTCCCTCTCTCTGTCTCTCTCTCCCTCTCTCTCTCTTTCTCTCCCTCTCTCTCCTCTCTGTCCTCTGTCTCTCTCTCTCTCCCCCTCTCTCTCTCTCTCTCTCTCTGTGTCCTCTGTCTCTCTCTCTCTCTCTCTCTCTCTCTCTCTCTCTCTGTCTCTCTCTCCTCTCTGTCCTCTGTCTCTCTCTCTCTCTCTCCCCCTCTCTCTCTCTCTCTCTGTCTCTCTCTCTGTTGTGATAGCATCGTATATGTGTCTCCCACGGAAAACTTTTATTCTGAGTAGTCAGTGGATCTGCAGTGGTGGAAAGTCGGCAAAAGTTTTCTATATTTCAGTCTCCATTTCCATACATGCAAAATTACACACACACACACACACACACACACACACACACACACACACACACACACACACACACAGGTATTTTGTGCAGTTGACAGGAGCTTTTCAGCAACACATAATCTACACTTAACCATTATTCCTTTCTCCTTTTCCTCCACTATTTATAATAATAAGAACACTTCCATCACAGTGATGTAATGCTCTGCCTGTCATCTCCGCTTCTGACCAGCTTCTGTTCCCGCGGCTCGCACGTGTGAGCGCGCGATTCTACGTGACTACGTTCATTTTAATTCAGTAATTATTTATTTTTTTATGCAAAATAATTTAACTGAAATTTAACTCGCATTACTTTTTAAAAAAGTAACTCAGATATTAATGTGTACATTTATAAAGTAACACGTTACCCCCAACACTGCTTACAAGAATATTTAGTCTTCATGCTTTATGTTCAGTTTCATTTCACAAATAATAAACATACATTTGCATAAAGCATCAAGATGAAGCCTACACCGAGCCCAAATAAACCACCACACACAACACCAAAGACTTTTTTGAAGTATTGATACAAATCATAAAGACGCTGTTGAAGTGATGAACAAGACGTCCTGAACTGAATTCTCCACATCAGAACCCAGATCTTTCTTTCTGCTGATCCCCCCAAACCACACCCACGTACAAATGCCCATCGGTCTGTAGAGCCTGTGCTGAACACACCTCCTACAATTAGAGAGAAAAATGCAATCACACAAATATATTTCTGCTGACTAACACACCACTTAACTACATCTTCCAGGTCAAGAGATTTCTTGCTTCTTCTGCTCTTCATCGTCCACATCGTTCTCTCCTGTAGTACTGTTCTTCTCTTCTTCCTCATTCACTGCTCTGACCCTCATTTCCTCTTCTATCTCTTTCCTCACACGGATCTCTGTCTCCCTCTTTGCTCGCTCGAGATCCACTTGGTGTTGGTGTTTAGGCTGTTGTGCTAAAAGCATTTCTTTCTGTTCTTCAGTTCTTCTCCGTGTCTCCTGCAGCATCTCCAAAGTGTAGAATTTGTTCTCGTTACCAGACACTATTCTGTCTATAATATCCAGTAGATAATAAATCTGATCACGGTCATTTAGAGCATCGTTGTTCAGAACTGTAAATCTCCCACCACAGAGAGACACTAAATCCATCAAGTACACATTCTGTCTGATTAAATTATTTATCCGTACACCACGAAGCTGATCTCCATGTGTGAACACCACTAGTGTGTGTCTAAACACTTCCTCTCCATAGATCTGTGTAAACTGGGACACTGTTTCTGCCTCCTGCTTTGTAAATGTGGTGGGTTTTAACACATAGTGAAATGCATGAACTCCTGGAGAAGATAATCTCACACTCTGCTCTATCTCACTGACAAGATCTTCAGGATCTTCTTTATGTATAGAAAGGAAAGAATCTGGAGTGTCTACAACATGCAATGTCCTTTCTGTAAGGACAACACTCTCCTTCTGACATCTTCTGGTCACTGATGAAGATCCAGAACCTACAGGGAATCTGTTCAGGTGTAGGATGGTGTTTCCCACAGAACTTTTCCCAACGCCAGTTTTTCCAATTAAGGTGATCCATATATCACTGGAGGAAGACATGACTTCAGTCTGTGAAAATAAACAACATGGTTTCTCATTAGAGGCAACACAAGTACCAGAAAGCTTGCAGAGGCACATGAGAGTCATGCTGACAGCTGATAAGGGGGAGTGTTCAGAATCAGCAGGAAATTCACACCAGTAATCTTTATTGAAGAAAAATGACATCAGATTCAGCCAGATTTTATTTAATCCTCTTTCAGATTAAAGTGATGGAAGTTCAGATCATTTTACTGACTCGGTTCTTTGAATCTCGTTCATCAAAATGAATGAATCTTTTTTTTAAGTCATTAAGTTCATTTTGTTCTGTTGATCAGAAATGAAATAAAAGGTTACATTTTTTATAATCAGATCCCCAACATGTCTACATACACAAACTTTAACTATATTCCAATCATATACACATGTGCATCTCAATACATTAGAATGTTGTGGAAAAGTTCATTAGTTTCAGTAATTTAACTCAAATTGTGAAACTCGTGTATTAAATTAACTCAATGCACACAGACTGAAGTAATTTAAGTCTTTGGTTCTTTTAATTGTATGATTTTAGCTCAAGGTGATTAATTGTCCTTGTTAGATTTTTATCCCAAACTAAACTAATGTCCTGTCGACCTTCATCATCATCATCATCAAACACGGCAACATACAAATAAAAATTCCATCAATTCAACATACAAGAATCAAAACCAAAACAAAGTAGTGTTTAACACTCATACATACATTCTTAATCTTCTCAAAAAAACTTCGCTCAGCAGTTATTTCACGTTCTCCAAGACATCATGAGGCTAATGTTTCTCAGACTTTGGTAGGCTTCAGGCTTCGCATCAGGACCTGCTGATTCAGCACAAAAGTGTGTGTTGGCTTATCTGTGGCAGAGGGAGAGTTAGTGAGACATCAGCACTAATAGAATTCAATTCTTCAACCAGGGCAGAAACGTGGTCATCCACCATCACTTCCAGGTTACCTGAGGAAGAAACTCCAGTGCGTCCCCTGACCCATGGGGTCGGAAAAGACCTGAACATTAAACTTTCAAAAGATTAGTTTTTGTGAAAGATGGAGTCGTTCTCATTTCTCTGAGTACTGCCAGGAGAACAGTGTAATTTCAGTCTGTTTCAATGCAGGCTTTAGTAACAGGTTCCTTAACGGTTCTGTTTGTTCTCTCTACCACTCCAGCTGACTGTGGGGACACAGTTCTCCATGTCCTCCTCAAATGCAGGTTAAATCATGTAAAGAAGAAGTCGTGCATGAACATGATCCAGAAACACCACCATCCTCTCTTGACCAAATCTCATTTAAAGTGTCCTGAGGCAAAGTGGAACACTGTTCTGTGAATCCATGGACACCACGTCCTCCAGACTTAAGAGGAGACGGACCATCTGGCTTGTTATCAGAGCTCAGTTCAAAAAACTGCATCTCCATAACTTCCTGTTGATGAGTAAAGCCATTATTTATATTTTTCTTCAACTCTCATACATATTCATATATTTTGGTTCTTGCTGTTGAATATTTAGGAGCAAGAGGGCGGAGCGTATTTAAATCTGAATGGAACCTCTGCTCATCGACGTACTATCAGACCACGCTGCAGCGAGCGACATGATTGGTCCAGACCGCCTGATCACGCGACAGCAGCCAAAACGGTGAGCCAATCAGGAGCCGAGGAAGAGGAAAAACACACGGAGGAGTTATTTGTGAATGACGTCAGTGGCGGAAACCAAGATGGCGGCGTTTTGCTCGTAGAAGAAGCTTTTGAATGCCGGAGAGATGCGGAAAGAGTCGTGTTTTTACAGTTTTTAATCATTTTGTATTTATTATTTTATATAAGAAAGTGTGAGCGCGCAGAGATACAGTAGAGAAGCACTGGTTAATGTGAGAAGATGGACGGCGGAGGATTTCTGATGGATACCATGGACCAGACTCTGTCCGAGCTCGGAGATGAGTTCACTCTGGGAGACATCGACGGTAAACAGTCCAGTCTGTCCGATCTGTGTACCGATATTAGATCAGATCTGTGTACCGATATTGGATCCGATCTGTGTACCGATATCGATATTGGATCCGATCTGTGTACCGATACCGCTATTATATAAAATTTGTGTACCAATACCGGTTTTATATCCGATCTGTGTACCGACATTAGATCCGATCTGTGTACTGATACCGCTATTAGATCAGATCTGTGTACCGATACCGCTATTAGATCCGATCTGTGTACCGATACGATATTATATTAAATCTGTGTACCGATACCGGTTTTATATCCGATCTGTGTACCGATACCGCTATTAGATTAGATCTGTCTATCGATACTGCAGATCTGTGTACCGATACCGGTTTTATATCCGATCTGTGTACCGATATTAGATCCAATCTGTGTACCGATACCGCTATTAGATCAGATCTGTGTACCGATACCGCTATTAGATCAGATCTGTGTACCGATACCGCTATTAGATCAGATCTGTGTACCGATATCGATATTGGATCCGATCTGTGTACCGATACCGCTATTAGATTACCGATCTGTGTACCGATACGCTATTAGATCCGATCTGTGTACCGATACGCTATTAGATCTGATCTGTGTACCGATACCGCTATTAGATCAGATCTGTGTACCGATATCGATATTGGATCCGATCTGTGTACCGATACCGCTATTAGATCTGATCTGTGTACCGATACTGCTATTAGATCAGATCTGTGTACCGATATCGATATTGGATCCGATCTGTGTACTGATACCGCTATTAGATCTGATCTGTGTACCGATATCGATATTAGATCAGATCTGTGTACCGATATCGATATTGGATCCGATCTGTGTACTGATACCGCTATTAGATCTGATCTGTGTACCGATACCGCTATTAGATCTGATCTGTGTATCGATACTGCTATCAGATCTGATCTGTGTATCGATACTGCTATTAGATCAGACACACACACACACACACACACACACACTACTGTCTACACACATTCCAGATCTGACACACACACACACACACACACACACACACACACACACACACACACACTACTGTCTACACACATTCCAGATCTGACACACACACACACACACACACACACACACATGGTATTTGTGGTATATAATAGTCGTAATAAAGGATTAGTATGTAACTGATTATGATGAGAGAAATAAAATCTTGTAGCATGTGTTTGAACAGGGATCCAGCATGTGCAGCCATGCACCTTGACCATGACCTCAATCTTAACCTTTACCTTAACCTTGAACACACACACACACACACACACACACACACACACACACACACACACACACACACACACAAGAAATCAAACACCTGATGTTAAGTCTTGTGTATAGTCTACTGATAGTCGAATAGTTTGTGTGTGTGTGTGTGTGTGTGTGTGTGTGTGTGTGTGTGTGTGTGTGTGTGTGTGTGTGTCTTTGGGTGGGGGGGCACCAGGTAGTCAACAAGTGTGTAAGACAACTATTTACTTTCACACACTGCACACAAACGGAACATCTTTCTAATAAAGAGATGAAACTGATGAAGGCTGTTTATTTGTGTATTTTTCTGCAGTTGGAATGAACGACAGTGGAAGCAGAGCAGATCACAAAACTATTTACATTATAATATATAAAGTGGAAGTTTATTTCTGTTTCATTTACATTTTTCATGTGCAAAGTTTGGTGCAAAAGGAAAATGAAATAATTTATATTTATATTATTATTTATAATAGTTTTAATATGTAATTTACATGTGATTTGAACTGCAGAACTGCAGAACGATGCTCCAGTGCTTAAGATACAGCAGAATGGTTTTTGGTATAAACACTGAATTTTGCTCGAAATGTCCCACAGTGTTATGATGAAAACACAATCCTACGTGTCCGACTGTGAGTCTAAATGCATTTAGGACAAATAACATGAAAATGATTCTTTTTAACCCATTTCTGCTTGAACACATCATTTCATTGTCCTTTTTGCTCCAGACTTTACACATACAGTAATAGAAACTTGTACAGAAATGTGTCTGTTTTAAATAAACATTTTAAATATAATTTTTTTTAACTTTATGCTTCTATAAAAGGCAATGTGGATAAACATTCGTAAAATTATTCATTTTAAAAATTTAAAAATTATAACATTTTAAAGCCACGATGTACAGAACATCACAAAGATGTTGAACAAAATGTATGAAAACATTTTGAATAAATAAATAAATAAAAAAAACTATGAATAAGTGCAGAAAATCCAGACTGCAGACAGGATTTGCATCTCACATGTTGGCAAATCAAACAAAATCTGCTAAATATCCTGTGGAGGGCACTATCTACAGCGCAACATCCAAGCCCCGAAAAACACACACACACACACACACACACACACACACACACACACACACACACACACACACACACACACACACACACACACACACAGCCTTCCTTCCCTTTCACTGTAATAATGAGATCCACTCTTCTGGAACGGCTCTCCAACAGATGTTAGGGTGTGGCAGTGGGGATTAATGATCAATAAACTACATATGCATTAGTGAGATCAGATCAGACACTGGTGTTTATGAGGAGGTCTGGGGTTTACTCGGGGGTCAGTGGGGTTAAGGAGGTCAGAGCTTTGTGCAGGACACTCAGGTTCATCAACATCCATGAAGCTTGCTTTTGTGCACAGGAACCTGGTCGTTCAGGAGCAGTGGTTTAGGAGACATAGTTCCAGTGAAGGGAAACTGTTATGGTACAGTCAAAAAAGGTGTTCTACAAAGTCGTGTGTTTGAGTTTGGAGGTGAAACATATGAGTGTGATGATCAGGGGAACACATCGGTTTTACATACAATATGTGCAAAATGCCCTGTGTGTGTTTCATGGCATTCTATCAGTACAGAAAGAAGATACCGATGCTGTATTTACTGTCTCTCTCGCTCTCTCTCGCTCTCTCTCACTCTCTCTCTCTCTCTCTCTATACAGAGATGCTGCAGTTTGTCAGCAACAACTCAGAGTTTTCTGATCTTTTTGATGACCCCATGCAAAGTGCACCAACGCATCCGGTACAGTCGACCAACCCTGTAACCGTGACGATCACCAGTTCTGCTCCTGCTGTGGTGGCCACACCCACCACATATGCACCTGTACAAAGCATTGCAGTCAGCCATCAGAGCCGAACAACCCCCCTACTGCAGCCCCGACCACGACCACCAACACACATACAGGTAGATCCTGTACACAAACACACACCCACAACACGGTATCCATGCTAACACTGAACAGGAGATATTGTAGCATTCTTTCATCCTGCTCTTATTGTCTGCTGTCAGGTTGCAGCCTCTTCAGTTCCTCTGCAGACTCAGACCATAGCGAGTTTTCCAGTGCAGGCACAGACGCTGCAGACACAAACTCAGACTGTGATGATTACTCCAAGTGCAACACAGCAAAGGTTCATCCAGAATCCTGTCATCTGCCACCAAAACCCCAGTGCTGCCTTTCAGGGTAAGAACAAAATACTCCTGTTCACTCCCACAGATACCCTCGACTACTGTCACCCATTCCCACAGATACCATCAACTACTGTCACCCATTCCCACAGATACCCTCGACTACCATCACCCACTCCCACAGATACCCTCGACTACCATCACCCACTCCCACAGATACCCTCGACTACCATCACCCACTCCCACAGATACCATCAACTACTGTCACCCACTCCCACAGATACCCTCGACTACCGTCACCCACTTCCACAGATACCATCAACTACCATCACCCACTCCCTCAGATACCATCAACTACCGTCACCCACTCCCACAGATACCCTCGACTACCGTCACCCACTTCCAAAGATACCCTCGACTACCGTCACCCACTTCCAAAGATACCCTCGACTACTGTCACCCATTGCCACAGATACCCTCGACAACCATCACCCACTCCCACAAATACCATCAACTACTGTCACCCACTCCCAAAGATACCCGCGACTACCGTCACCCATTCCCACAGATACCCTCGACTACCATCACCCACTCCCACAGATACCATCAACTACGAACACCCACTTCCACAGATACCATCAACTACCATCACCCTCTCCTACAGATACCATCAACTACGAACACCCACTTCCACAGATACCATCAACTACCATCACCCTCTCCCACAGATACCCTTGACTACCGTCACCCACTTCCACAGATACCCTCAACTACTCTCACCCACTCCCACAGATACCCTCAACTACTCTCACCCACTCCCACAGATACCCTTGACTACCATCGCCCACTCCCACAAATACCATGAACTACCGTCACCCACTCCCACAGATACCATCAACTACCGTCACCCACTTCCACAGATACCCTCAACTACTCTCACCCACTTCCACAGATCCATCAACTACCATCACCCACTTCCACAGATACCCCCAACTACCATTACCCACTCCCACAGATACCATCAACTACCATCACCGATTCCCACAGATACCCCCAACTACCATTACCCACTCCCACAGATACCATCAACTACCATTACCGATTCCCACAGATACCCCCAACTACTCTTACCCACTCCCACAGATACCATCAACTACCATCACCGATTCCCACAGATACCCCCAACTACTCTCACCCACTCCCACAGATACCATCAACTACCATCACCGATTCCCACAGATACCATCAACTACCGTCATTCACTTCCACAGATACCATCAACTACCATCACCCACTCCCACAGATACCATCAACTACCATTACCCACTCCCACAGATACCATCAACTACCGTCACCCATTTCCACAGATACCCTCGACTACCATCACCCACTCCCACAGATACCATCAACTACCGTCACCCATTTCCACAGATACCCTCAACTACCGTCACCCACTCCCACAGTTACCCTCAGCTAAGTTTACTTGGATACTATTGACTGCTTTTACTCATAACCAGTTAAAAGATACTGGGAGTAGTGGAAATTCCCTTGACTACCATTGACTTTAATTTGTTTTAGGCCTGAAGGTTGCAAACGAGTTGATCGTGTTCCTGATTTTGTCTCCACTCTTTCTCAGTCCTTCAACCACAGGTCCAGCCAATGGCAATCCAGCACCAACGTGTACTGACTCCTGCAACTCAGACCATTCAGACGATCTCGGCTACGCCCACTACTGTTCACACTGTTACCCCTCAGGTGCAGCAGGTTCCTGTAATAGTGAGTGTGTGTGTGTGAGTGTGTGTGTGTGTGTGTGTGCGCATGTGCGCGCATGTGTGCGTGTGTGAGTGTGTCTCAAATCTAACTAGTGTGTCTGTGTGTGGTAGTTGTTGGTGCACCAGCCCCAGATTTTGAAGACGGACTCGCTAGTTTTGACGACGATGCAAAATCCGACCGGAATCACAACACTTACTACACCGTTACAAACGGCTGTACAGGTTCCTGTATGTGTATATAAACACACACACACACACACACACAGTGTACTGGTCCTCTGTACACTCACACACTCTACCTCCCTCTCCCAGACTCTGATGGGGGGTAACATCCTCACCACCGTTCCAGTCATGATGGGTGGCGGTGACAAGGTGCCGATCAAGCAGCTCCCGGCAGCCCCCACCCAGTGTGCCAGCGTGCCCCGGGCGGGGCAGGAGCAGGGAACAGTGGTTGGCATGGGAGTGGGTGGTGTAGTGAAGGAGGGAGAGCGGAGGACAACACACAACATCATCGAGAAACGTTATCGCTCGTCTATCAACGACAAAATTCTGGAGCTGCGAGACCTCGTCATGGGCAACGACACCAAGGTAGGCGTCCAGGTGCATGCTGGGAAATGGAGGGGGTATCAGTGTTGATTCTGTGAGTAAGGTGTGTGTGTGTGTGTGTGTGTGTGTGTGTGTGTGTGTGTCTCAGATGCACAAGTCGGGTGTGTTGAGGAAGGCCATCGATTACATCAAGTACCTGCAGCAGGTAAACCAGAAACTGAGGCAGG
>JBCEWE010000646.1:10000-17500 GCA_039877035.1 Silurus lanzhouensis | reverse complement strand
CCATGAGTGCCTTCGTCTCAAACACCTGCACACACACACACCTACACACACACCTGAGCAGGTGAACCTGGTCACCGAGAGCAGCAGCAGGGAGGAGAAGGAACAGAGCACCAAGGTGAGTGATAAGAGAAAGACCAGGATGGAAATAATTCAGGTGGAGAGATGAGAGGTTTAGATTGTGGGGAATATTTATACATTTAAGGAGACGTTTTCTGGAAATTGAGAAGTTGTGAAAAGGTACTTCAGGTTCAGCAGGGAGGTAAAGGGGCAGATACACACCACAAACAACCCTAGTGGTATATCTCATGTGGGTCGTGGTATTTCCCAGAAGTTCCTTCATGAGCAGGGTATGGCAGAAAGGTATCTCAGTCACAGGAGACCAGAACAACATCTGCTGAACAGTTCTGCACCAGTTCTTGGGCAATTTCTTTGAAAAGTTATTTTATTTTCTCACAGCTGCAGTGTAATGTAGATCTTCATACATAGAAATGTTTTTGCCTAAACTAAGATTCTGTTTGTTGGAACTGCTTATGGACCAGGTGTGACCTGACCATCCCATGCCTCCATGTGAAGTTTCTCTACCTTGGGAATTTAGTGTTAAAAACAGATATACACTCAACCTTCAAGATTCTGAAGCTTGTAGCCAGAAATGTCTACAAACTCCATCAGGCATCTGCTGAGATTTTTCTGGTTTGATCATGAAGTCGTCTCTGGTTAAATGGTCATCCCTCCTTCTCTCCAGGGTCACGGAGCAGTGATGTTATTTAGCTTCATGCCCAGTAGAGGGAGCTGTAAAGGTTTTTCATGTCCAGTGTAGCCTTTACATCCATGCTTGTACTGACCCTCAGTGATGAGCAGCTCCTTATCCATGTGGTGTTTATGGAGCTTCATCTGACCTGCTTATAAGGTCAGGCATCATCTACAATTCTTGAAAAGATTGAAGGAGGAGAGCAGTGATGTTCACGTCTGTGTCTTGCTTTACAGATTCATGGAGGAAGATCATTTCACTGCTCTTTTGGGAATCATAAAGAATTTAATCTACATTTACTGCAGGAGAAAGTGCCAAAGAACGAACAGCAAAAAGAGGAAGAGAGTGAAGAAGAAAGGGTGAAAGAGTGAAGATCAGAAAAAGAGAGAGAACAAGAGGAAAAAGAGATCAAGAGAGAGAGAGAGAGAGAGAGAGAGAAGAAGGATAGAGAGAGAAGGAGGGAGGGAGAAAGAAGACAGAGAGAGAGAGAGAGGGAGGGAGAGAGAGAGAGGAGGGAGGGAGAGAGGGAGAGGGAGGGAGGGAGAGGTTGTAGAAGGAGAACAGGAGAGAAATGAAATAATGATGAAGTGAAGGTTGAGTTACAGAGTCGTAACGCAAACCCAACCACACACACACACACACAACCACACACACACACACACAACCACACACACACACACACACACACACACACACACACACACACACACACACACACACATGCTCATATTATCACCCATCTTTCCTTTTCCTCTGTTTATTATTTATCACGTGTCAGTAGAACAAGTGAAACAGGTGAAATAAAACACTGCTACATTCTGTGAAATAAAAAAATAAAAATGTTATAATCTGCAAAGGTCAACAGTTTAGCCCCGCCCCTAAAACATGGCTGTATTGTGATTGGCTGGTGCAGGAGGACTCTGATGACGTGTCGGTGGTGAGCGGTGGCTCTCTGTGTATCCTCAGTCCTGAGTGTGACCTTTATGTGTGTGACGGAGACGAAAGTCAAGACGAAGACAAACACACCTGCAACAGGTACGATAATAATCACCTCAGAACTGATGTACGTATCAGTTTATTCTCTCGTTCTCTCCGTCTCCTTTCTCTACAGGAACTCAGTTGGGATCATCATCAAATCATCATCAATAGTAATGATACATCTTTCTCTCTCTCTATCCCTCTCTCTCTCTCTCTCTCTCTCTCTCTCTCTCTCTCTCTCTATCCCTCTCTCTCTCTCTCTCTCTCTCTATCTCTCTCTCTCTCTCTCTCTCTCTCTCTCTTTCTTTCTCTCTCTATCCCTCTCTCTCTCTCTCTTTCTTTCTCTCTCCCTCTCTCTCTCTCTGCAGTCAGTGTGAGGGAGACTCGTCCTCCACCGGTTCGTTCACTCCTGAAGAAGAGGACGGCTTCTTCTCTCTCCCCATCAGCAGGATGACACGTTTGGATCCCTCATCACACCGAAACAATCCACGTATGTGGATGGAGGAGGCGAGGAATCGAGAAAGTTTCTCTCGTCGCTCCTCCGTCCCACACGGTAAAGAACAATAACAATATTCATATCTCTAACATACATTTATTAAATACAGACTTCACTTTACAAACCTGAAACTAAAGGGAGGAGAGCCGGCGTGAGCTGCTCGTGCACCGGAACCCGTCTAGACTCTACATGATGCGCACTGGACTCGGACTCGGACTCGGAATTCTTTTAAGGGACTTTTTTTGTAATACATTTTTAGATTTTTTTATTACTTAATACAAAATATTGTACACAGAATCTCTTTTATTATATTTAGTTTATTTGATAGTATTTATAGCTCTTACATCATTAGGAGTTTTGCGTAGTCAATAACAAACACAGTAACAACTTACGAACAAATTCATGCTACGGACACTTGTATAGAACGCCACTCGTTCAGAACGCCACTCGTATAGAACGCCACTCGTTCAGAACGCCACTCGTTCAGAACGCCACTCGTATAGAACGCCACTCGTTCAGAACGCCACTCGTTCAGAACGCCACTCGTATAGAACGCCACTCGTATAGAACGCCACTCGTATAGAACGCCACTCGTTCAGAACGCCACTCGTTCAGAACGCCACTCGTATAGAACGCCACTCGTTCAGAACGCCACTCGTTCAGAACGCCACTCGTATAGAACGCCACTCGTTCAGAACGCCACTCGTTCAGAACGCCACTCGTTTAGAACGCCACTCGTTCGTAAGGTGGAAAGCAGGCAAAATGGGTAGAAAACGATCTAATAAGCTTATATAAGCATATATGGAAATGTAGGTGTGTCATTATGTCTCTACATGGAGATGTGGGTGTGATTTTAAGTCTTTTTTTGGAGATATGAGAACATATATGGGAATATGAAACAACATATGGAGATAGTCCATTCAGTCCATACATGGAGATACATAAGAACATATATGATAATGAATGTCATTTAGTCCATATTTGGAAATGTGAGTGTGTGAATGTTGCTCTTCATGGAGATGTGGGTGTGCCATAAAGTCCATTTTTGGAGATCAGGACCATAAATGGAGATATAAAACCATACATGGAGATGTAGAAATGTCATTTGTTCCTTATATAAAGATGTGTGTTATTGTATCTCTACAGGTAGATACAGGAATGTCATTAAGTCTGTATGGATGAAGTCTCTGAATAGGAAAGCACAAGCTGTTATATGTAAATATATAATCTTTTAGCCAGTTCGCTAACGCTAACTAACCTTGCAGCAGTTTTTAAAGAGAAGTTCATGGTACCTTCACCGTTAGTGAGCTTGTGCAACTCAACCAATAAATGAGTAATGATGCAGACACTAAGTCATTTTGTTGCATGTGCACATCTCTGGTTACATCCTGATGTAGAGTAAGTGTTAATAACATGCCGTTAATTATTCCTCAGGGTGTTTTCCTCAGTGTCCCGTTACTGCGTGTGCAACGTTTACATGACACGGCTGGAAACACGTGTGGATTAGTGTGTAACAATACCTGGATGATGAAATGTTAGGAAAGAATTCTGAAATAGTTCTTCTGTTAGCATTAGAACCAGTTTCTAAAGTTCTAATAAAACTGCACTCAAGCTATAAGTATGGTTAGTGAATATGGTTGCTATGGAAACGCACAGAAACTTTAGATAGAAATGAAGTGTTAGCTAACACCACTTTCTTAAGCGTAATTAGCGAGTGTTTAACATTAAGATTCAAATGTAAGTATCTACTTCTTCTTTGTTCCCAGTGAGTTCTAAGGTTGAACAAGACCGAGAAAGTGGATATTTCTCTCTGGGTCGTGTGACTGGTGCCAGAACATTAAGCGATAAAAGTCCTTCTCCTCATCGCCATGCTGAACGTGGACATCCTTTACCAAGCAACCGAACACATGAGCCCAAAGCAGCCATTCCATTCCGAAACCCAGACCTCGGTGTTCCTTCACAGAGAAGAACTACTGAGATCCAGAATCCAGATTTGACACTATTGCCATTGAACCCTTCTCCAGAACCTGTGGATCTCAGCATTGAAGTGGAAGCTCAAGCAGGTCCGAGATCTTTAAGTCCCACACCATTCAAGCAGGCTGAATCATTGGGTGCATCCCAGAAAAAAGGATTCAGATCACCAAGTTCACCTTCCAGTAAAAACGTATTTTCCTCGAAACAAGATTCAGGATTTTCCCGCTCTTTATCTCCTTCCCGTAGTACCACTCCTTTTAAACGGGCTGAGTCTGTCTCCTCACTATCGTCCCGTGGGTATGGGATGGACGGTGTCTCAGAGAGGAGAGACCAACCATGCAAAAGCCCCAATCGAAATTCCTTTGGACGTCCTACTGAATCTGAAGCCATTCGGAAAACCTTCAGAGGCTTTGCTAGCACTGTTGGGGCGGTCAGCAAACTCAATAAGTCCCAGACGAGCCCATATGCTGACCTGAGAGCCGGTTTACGGAAAACAGAGCCCCCCAGTGGGCAGGGTGCTAAAACCCGAAGTCCCTCCCCTGCACGGCGGAGCCAAGATGCAGCTGGCCGGACTTTTCTTCGGAAAACAGAGCCCCCCAGTGGGCAGGGCTCTAAAACCCGAAGTCCCTCCCCTGCACGGCAGAGCCAAGATGCAGCTGGCCGGTCTTTTCTTCGGAAAACAGAGCCCCCCAGTGGGCAGGGCTCTAAAACCCGAAGTCCCTCCCCTGCACGACGGAGCCAAGATGCAGCTGGCCAGTCTTTTCTTCGGAAAACAGAATCAAAAACTGTTTCAAATAATCAGAAAAAATTTGAAAGTCGGACCTCGTCACCATCCAGGAGCAACAGCCAGTCAATTCTGCGTAAAGTGGTTGAGGGTTGGCGTAGTGCGTCGCCTGTAAGAAAGGGCTATGGGACAGCCAGCCAACTGGAAAAGAGCCTTGTTTCAAATGGGCGGAGTCATAACGGCTCTAACTCTTCTTCTTCAAGACGGAGCCAAGTAGTTGAGACAAGTAGTCCATCACTGCATAAATCTGAAACTAAAAGACTCTCCCCTATATTAAGACGGAGCTACGATGCTCCTACTAAACAATCATCACTGCACAAATCTGGATCAGACCGATCTTCCTATAACCAAAGTCCCTCCCCTTCAAAGCAGAATTATTGCTCCCCTGGACAATCAAATTTTAGATCAGACCAAAGCAATTATTCTAGACCAGTCCCAACTTCCCTTAGCCGAAGTGCCTCCCCTTCAAAACGAGATTATGACCCTACTGGCCAATCACATTTTAGATCAGACCATAGCAATTATTCTAGACCAGTCCCAGCTTCCCTTAGCCGAAGTGCCTCCCCTTCAAAACGAGATTATGACCCTACTGGCCAATCACATTTTAGATCAGACCATAGCAATTATTCTAGACCAGTCCCAGCTTCCCTTAGCCGAAGTGCCTCCCCTTCAAAACGAGATTATGACCCTACTGGCCAATCACATTTTAGATCAGACCATAGCAATTATTCTAGACCAGTCCCAGCTTCCCTTAGCCGATGTCCGTCCCCTTCAAAGCGAGATTATGACCCTACTGGCCAATCACATTTTAGATCAGACCATAGCAATTATTCTAGACCAGTCCCAGCTTCCCTTAGCCGAAGTCCCTCCCCTTCAAAGCGAGATTATGACCCTACTGGCCAATCACATTTTAGATCAGACCATAGCAATTATTCTAGACCAGTCCCAGCTTCCCTTAGCCGATGTCCGTCACCTTCAAAACATGGTTGTGACCCTCCTGGCCAATCACATTTTAGATCAGACAACAATAATTATTCTGAATCTATTCGATCTTCCAACAGCCAGAGTTTCTTCCCTTCAAAGTGGGATTATGACCCTTCTGGCCAATCACGTTTCCAAAAATCAGAAAGCAGCAAACGCACCGAAGCAAGCCGATCTTCCTGTAACCAAAGTCTCTCCTCCTCAAAACGGAGTTATGACCCTTCTGACCAATCGTCTTTCAGATCAGAGCACAGTAATTACTCTAAAAATAAGCGTGGCCAGGCTATATTACACAAAACTGTCAGTGAATCCAGGAGTGTGTCTGCACCCTACATGGAGAAATCAGCTGATAGCAGCACAGCAGGATCATGGAGAGGTTCATCCCACTCGCTCCTCAGCCCACCGATGTCTCGGAACTCGTCTCCATCTAGGAAGTGCAACGACAGCAAGCAGCTTGGGGATCGAAAATCTTCCCATGTTTCCTGGAGTACCAATGAAAGGAGGCAGAGTCAGGATAATCACAGCCCTGCCTCCCGGAACAGAAGCCCCTCCCCCTTATCGAGAAGCCACACCTCCTCTCAGAGCTCAATTGATTCCGTTATGTCTAGCGGCTCGTCTGGTATGAACAGAGAGGAATATGCCATTATGGCCGACCTTCCGAAGGTCAAGAAGGTCCTCCAGAGGGCGAGGCCGAACCAGATGGAGGGGATGGAGAGAGGAACCAGAGAAGAAACGTCATTATACAAACCTGCCAGGTAAATAACAAAGAAACAAAAAAACAGAAAATGGAGGGATATGCATTAAAGATCATTATGTTAATGTTCTCCTGTAGCCACTCCCACACTAAACCCGCCCACATCACCTGGGACGACATGATGGATCAGCGAGGAAATCCCTCCTCTACACACACACCTTCACACACAGAGGTAACACACCTGCACAAGACACACACACACTCACACACACACACACACACACACACACACACAGAGCCGGTTATAGTCAGACAGAGAGACAAAGTTTACTGTGTTTGTGTTGAAGGGAAATAAAATGGAGCAGGAGAAGAGCGAGAAAGTTCATCAGGTATGTATCACTTCCTGTCTGCCTCTGTGTCTCTCTCTGTCTCTATCCATCTCTCCGTCTCTCTGTCCACTTCTCCGTCTCTGAGTTTTTACAGAGTGATATAGAAAGGCGTCTCTTAGTGATGAATAAACTGCGCCCTGTGGCAGAGTGTCAGTGCTGTGAGCTTGAGTGTGAACTGAAGCGCTGCCTGGACATGCACTTCAAATTCCATCAGTTTAGAGAAAAAAACACAGTCAGATTAAATCAGTCTCTGCATGGACGTGTTGGAGTACGCACTAACGAACACCAAGTGTGAGACCAACACGATCACCTGCAGAGAGAAACGAGAAAAAACCCCGCAACCTGAA
Source organism: Silurus lanzhouensis (assembly GCA_039877035.1). NCBI lineage: Eukaryota > Metazoa > Chordata > Actinopteri > Siluriformes > Siluridae > Silurus > Silurus lanzhouensis. Next base: position 10,109 of record JBCEWE010000646.1, on the reverse strand, counting down.
AAACAACCCACACTGCAGAGTTCAAGCTGAAGAGAATGTGATTACCATACTGATTAAATTCCTCCACTGCTACAGTTACTCCTTACAGAGAGAGAGAGAGAGAGAGAGA
>JBCEWE010000660.1:117500-122055 GCA_039877035.1 Silurus lanzhouensis | reverse complement strand
GAAGAAGTAGATGCCGAACTCACAAACATCCCGAACCATCTAGAGACGTACCAGTGCCATTTGGATCCCGCTACATGTGTGGAGTTTGGCATTGGACCTCCTGGAGTGTTAAAGGCTCTGGCATGGAGAAGCTGATGCTGGATCTGTGGTGATCACAAATGCTGAGCTCATAAAACTCGGAGCTACTAACCATATAGACTGTATAAGACTGCAGAAAGAACATCACTTATAATCTTATACTCCAGTGCTCATGTTAGCTCTCACTCTCCAGTGTTCTGTATTGTTGAAAGATTTATGATCAAACTCTTGATGTCACCCAAAATGAGGATGGGTTCCCCTTTTGAGTCTGGTTCCTCTCAAGGTTTCTTCCTCATAACATCTAAGGGAGTTTTTCCTTGCCACAGTCGCCACAGCTGCTCATCAGGGATAAATTCACACCATTCACCTTCACTGTTGATTTGTGTAAAGCTGCTTTGAGACAATGTCTGTTGTGAAAAGCGCAATACAAATAAACTTGACTTGACTTGACTTGACATGCACACACACACACACACACACACACACACACACACACACACACACACACACACACACACACACACACACTGTGCCACACAGGATGAAAAGGCGAATGAAATGTTGAGGCCCAAATTTAGTCTGATATGTTTGTATATAGTCAATGTCTCAATCTAAACACATCACTGACAGCGTGTGTGTGTGCGTGTGCGTGTGTGTGTGTGTGTGTGTGTGTGTGTGTGTGTGTGTGCACTTGTGGGCTCCATGTGTGTGTTTGTGAGTGTGTGTGTGTGTGTGTGTGTGTGTATTCTCTCTGTTGTGTCCTCCTAGCAACGTCCATTTAACACACACACACACACACACACACACACACACACACACACACACACACACACACACACACACACAGAGACGGCGCTAGTTAAGGTGGTAAATGACTGTTATTGGTCTCTGATCAGGGTTTTGTCTCTTTACTGTTTTGCTCGATCTCAGTGCAGCTTTTGACACCATTGATCATCATCTCCTGCTTGCTGGATTCGAGAACGTTGTAGGAATAAAGGGAACAGCTCTCTCTTGGCTCAGGTCTTATTTGACTGATCGCTATCAGTTTGTTGATGTAAATGGTGAGTTCTCCACACTCTCTGAGGTAAAGTTTGGTGTTCCTCAAGGATTTGTCTTAGGCCCACTGCTTTTCTCTGTATATATGCTGCCTCTGGGTGAAATTATACATAAACATGGGATTCGCTTCCATTGCTATGCTGATGATACACAGCTGTATATTTCAGCAAAGCCAGATGAGAGAGATCAGCTTAACAATGTTGAGGAGTGTGTAAAGGACATTAGACAGTGGATGCTTGATAACTTTCTTCTGCTCAACTCAGATAAGACGGAAGTACTTTTACTAGGACCACATGTAGATAGAAGTAAACTTTCTGATTCCGTAGCATCTCTGGATGGTGTTTCTGTCTCAGTGTGTACAGCAGTCAAAGACCTCGGTGTGATTATGGACCCGAGTCTTTCCTTTGAGTCTCACGTGAATAATATCACCAGGATCTCCTTCTTTCACCTCAGAAATATTGCTAAAATTAGAAATATGATGTCGTTACAGGATGCAGAAAAACTAGTAGATGGTTTTGTAACATCTAGATTAGACTACTGTAACGCTTTACTGTCTGGGTGTTGGAGTAAGTGCAGAAATAAGCTTCAGTTAGTTCAGAATGCAGCAGCAAGAATCCTCACTAGATCTAGAAAATATGAGCACATCAGCCCTGTTTTAATCATCTACACTGCTCCCAATTCCATCTCCCCTCACTGTCACATGTTCACTCAGGTTTGTTGACAGTGGTGAGATTAGAGTGTGATCGGCGTGAGAGAGAGAGTAAAGTAGGATCTCAGTGTTGTTTACACTGTAAGCTGTACTGTTGATGTGCTCTGATTGACACTGAATAAATCCTGTTTTAGCAGTTTTTGTGTTTAAAAGTTCATTTACAGAAAGATTTTTAAAGTGATTGCTCATTTTCCTCTTCTTCCTCCTAATTTCCCTTCTTTTCCTCTTCCTCCTCCTTCTCTTCTTCCTCTTCCTCCCGTCACGTCACGTCACGCTGTGGTTAATGGTGTTTATTTTATGTTTGCAGATGATTTATGATTCTCCTAAGGATCATTAGTGCGATTAATGTCACTGTCACAGGAAAACTGCTGCTGCATCTGACTGACCTTTAGAGCAAAAAATAATTATACAACCTCAAAAAAATACACCACATGATAAAATCTGTATCTCTGGAGAGTTTTCATTCAGATACACACTGAGGCGCTCCATACAAACACCACCAAACACCTACATCTCCATACAAACACCACCAAACACCTACATCTCCATACAAACACCACCAAACACCTACATCTCCATACAAACACCACCAAACACCTACATCTCCACACAAACACCACCAAACATCTACATCTCCACACAAACACCACCAAACACCTACATCTCCACACAAACACCACCAAACATCTACATCTCCATACAAACACCACCAAACACCTACATCTCCACACAAACAATACCAAACATCTACATCTCCATACAAACACCACCAAACACCTACATCTCCACACAAACACCACCAAACATCTACATCTCCACACAAACACCACCAAACACCTACATCTCCACACAAACACCACCAAACATCTACATCTCCACACAAACACCACCAAACACCTACATCTCCACACAAACACCACCAAACATCTACATCTCCACACAAACACCACCAAACACCTACATCTCCACACAAACACCACCAAACATCTACATCTCCACACAAACACCACCAAACACCTACATCTCCACACAAACACCACCAAACATCTACATCTCCACACAAACACCACCAAACATCTACATCTCCACACAAACACCACCAAACGCCTACATCTCCACACAAACACCACCAAACACCTACATCTCCACACAAACACCACCAAACATCTACATCTCCACACAAACACCACCAAACACCTACATCTCCACACAAACACCTGTTGTTCTTCAGAAGTAATGTTTTTTTTGTCATGACGTGTGCAGTCTCTTTTGAACTGTGTTAAAATATGAAGTATGAATAACAGTTCCAGCTGCAATTCCCCCTCCACCCCACCAGGGGGAACCATAGCCCCCGAATACTCAGCACAGCAGGTTCGAAGGGCACTTCCTGTTTAAAATATGATTAATCCCTTGTCATGCTGTGTAAAGTATTGTAAATTCTCCATTTTATAACAACATTAGTTTCTCCTTTTCATTGTTCTACCATGTACTGAGCTTTTTTCACACACTGATTGGATTTGTTTCACTCGTGGACTGAACTCTCCGTGCGCTGACACTGGCAATTCTGTCACTGAGCAGCAGAACTCTGGTCAGGAAGTCGGAGTCATCAGATAGAATTTGGCTGTTTATTGCACGAGAATAAAACTACACACAGGGTCATGTGCATGAGGTAGTTTTTAGGAATCAAAGTAAAATTAATAAAATAAATGTTAAAATAAATTCCACAATGACATGACGTCTAACATCAGACAACTGGAACAATATGATTCCAAACAAGAAGCATTGATCTCAAATCTCAAAATGTTGATGTTTAATACAATCACTCGTATACGTCACAGGAGTTACCGGACATCATTGCACAAAATGTGACACACCGACGGAATGAACTGGTAACATGTTTAGCACGAGCAGCAAAGCTAACCAGCAGCCACGCTAGCGGCTAACCGGTTATAGAACCGCTACAGCAACCACAGTTAAATATTGTTAACATCCTGTTGCCAAAATGAAGATCACATGGTGGTCTCTTTAACGCTCTGTGCTATGATCTAGGAACAGTGGAGTACATTTTCCAGCTTTACAAACTTAATCCTGCGCTCTCACACGGCATCAGCGAGAACGTGACCTCAACCTGAAACCCATTCCAGGTGACATCCCATGATGTGAGTCTGCTGAGCTGCTTCAATGCTACATGACGGATATATTATAAATCTAAAAATCGCTCCGCATCCACACTTTCCTTTACCAAAACATCTGAAAAGCACCACGTCAGTGTGCTGCGTATGAGCAGAAACGTAAGATGCTTGGACCCGCGGCGTTTCTGCCTGCGGTTTATTTCCTCTCCGGCTCTTTGTGACATCGCGACCACGAGGAAAACATCATTTTCAGAAGCCCCAGTTTTCACACACAGTCCACACTGCTACACAAAACTCTTTCTCAAAGTCATCCACTTTTGGAGAACGTTTTCAAAAAGCTGTTTTTTCAGCGACTGAAAACGGCGTGTTGGTGCGAACAAAAGGCCAAAATGGAAAGAAAATATGTTTCGAATAAAAAAGTATTTATGTGGACACGGCCTAAATGCTGGCGTGTGAAAGGTAGTATTTAGCATTTATGCTAACTGGAGAGTAACAGCATTTGGTGGAACTGATTATCAGCACACAGAGGACCTCGATTCCATAATAACGAAATGAGTGAAAGTTTTCCTGGTGTTCCTCA
>JBCEWE010000660.1:87500-110000 GCA_039877035.1 Silurus lanzhouensis | reverse complement strand
ATTTAATATTGGTAAATAAATATATATATATATATATAGTGTGTGCAAGTGTGTAACATGTATGTAAAAAAAAACAACAACCCGTGACCATTTAACCCGTGTGGAAATGTTAGTACGGATCCTCAGCGTTTGAAGGTTCTAACAGGCTGAAGAGACGACGTCTGAGCCGAGTCGGACATCATGAATGAGTCACAGAGTTTTTATTGTTTATTTTATTTAATCTGACGTGGCTTTCATTTTGTAGCTACAGAATATTGATAAAACGCATTTCAGTCTTATATATAATCCAGAAAAGAATCTTGAATGTTTTCTCATGTCAGCTTTTATTTCAGATCGTAAGTTTAACACTGCTGCTCATCATGATTCTAATCTTATCGCACTGCTGGAAACTCTGTCGCTCTCATCGCTGGTGTGGTGTGATTACTGCCGTGAGTCGTGTGGTGATCGAGGCTGTCGGGATCCGAGCGGAGACGGGACACGGAGAAGCCGGGACGGTGCTGAGGAGAGAGAAGTGAGCAAAAAACCCAGACTTCACTTAGAATTTATACATAAACTCCTTCAGAATGGTTCCTCCTACATTACACTGTTTAACTAATTACTTCTTTTGTCTGTAATGTCTCAGGCATGCGTGTGATGTGTGTGTGTGTGTGTGTGTGTGTGTGTGTGTGTGTGTGTGTGTGTGTGTGTTGGGGGAGGGGGATGATGGTGCAGGTTGGGTACTTGTACTGAAGTCCAACTCTGGAAGAATTCTCAAACCACAAACTAGAAGACAGATGAGAGTGGAGACTTCCTGTCTTTCTTTGTGCCAGTTTCAGTCTTCACTTTTCTCACTGTGACATCGTTTCTGCTCTGATCACAAATTCATCAGGAGTTTTACAAAGAACACTGCATTTCCTTTATTTCTCTCACTGCAGTCTGCAATCCTTCATTAAATTCTGTCAATTCAGAACAAAGCGTTGTACATTGTCAGACTTTATTTCCCAGTACTGTGAATAGTGAAGTTCAGGTGTGAATAGTGGATTGTGATTGGCTGGAAGTTCAGGTGTGAATAGTGGATTGTGATTGGCTGGAAGTTCAGGTGTGAATAGTGGATTGTGATTGGCTGGAGGTTCAGGTGTGAATAGTGGATTGTGATTGGCTGGAGGTTCAGGTGTGAGTTCAGAGTGTTGGTAGTTTGAGTTTGTCAGTTGAATCTAAATAAATGTGCTGCTTATTAACATCTGTAACCATAGTAACATCCAGTTCCAGTTCCATCCGGAGTGAATCAGTGATTATACACATTTCCTAATGACATCACTGAGCTCCATGGAGGAGTTTTACATGTGGTGGAACTTCTATGGTGAATACGGAGTTTTCTTTATTGATTGCAAGAACATATAAAGTAAATGTAAAGTAAAATGTGTATATTATTTACCTTTAATATCATATATACAAACTGATAGTGTTTATAAAAGTAGAAAATGGAATAAGCATGTGAAGGTTTGAGTTTGTGGATAGGAAGTGTGAAGTGTTCAGTGTGTGAGCGAGTGTAAGGTAATGAAAGTGCTGCAGTTTGGTTTCCTGTGTTTTATGCACACTGTCTTTTTTAACTTTTCATCTTGTTGTTTACCTTGTAAACATTTGCATTAAGATGATTTTATATTGTTCTTTGATTTTTATTAAAATCTGTAAATAGATTTTCAGCAAGTAAAAGTGCTTTAAAATGTTTTTTAATGAAAAATGAAGTACACACTTGTCTTCTCCTCGACATAAAACATCCTGAGGTGCGTAATAGAGGCGGAGTGAAAAACCACACAGCAGAGTATATGAGAAAGACTCGATCAAAGACATTTCAAAATCTCACATTTGGAGAAGAATATCAACGTCGTATCTGCAGCCAGTCCCAGCGCCTTCAACTTTTCACCATGAATTTCACTTCTGTTATGCAGAAAAGTGCTGGAAATATTCTGATCTCCAGCCTCATTCTTACTGTTTTGGAGAAGTCAATGGACAATGATTTTATTTGTCCCTGCCAAAGTGTCTATAATGAATGTATTTTTGTTTTGTTTGCAGTAGTTCCTACCATTATTTGTTTTTTGTGTGTTTTGAATTATGGGGACAATGAAGGGACGGAGCACAAATCCAAGAGGAATGTATTCTCCTCTAATGTCCCACTGAAAACCATGGAAAGACGCCAAGACACAAGGAAGGACGACATATCTGAATCTCAAGCACTCCGCTCTGGTGTCACATCCCCGGAGGACAAAGAAACAGAGTGCATATCAAGATGTAAAGAACTCCATGCTGCTCTTATAGCCCTCATCTGGCTGTTTCTCTTCTTCATTGATGGTCAATATTTCTCCTGTGCCTTTTCTCACTGGGGTGGCGAGTACACTGAGACTGGTGCTTTAAAGTGGTGCAGGCCAATGGGAAATAAAACCCTGGTGTTTGAACGTCTGCAGGAGACTCAGAAGATGATCTTCATATCTCAGGTGAGTTCTGATCTCCAACAAAGATTGACAGTCTGAGTGTGTGCCTGAAATGTTATCATTGTGCATGATGATTTGCCGGTAGGGAGAATGATAAAAACCTGTGTTTTTATGTTTTTATTTTATATTACACCAGATAAAAAAAACAGAGAAATAAATAAATAAATAATCCAGTGATAAATATAAAACGACCAACTCATTAACTGCATCACATTTTCCTCCAGTGTATAGGTTTCTTTATAGCGCTGGTGATCGCCCTCATCCTAGGACTTTCCTACTGCTTCAGATCTCCTTGCTGTAAGACATGCTGTAGGTGTTATTCATGCTGTAAATCTTGCCTTGATGCTTGCCTCGGTTCTGCACAACGGAACAGCAGCGTGGCACAGAGCGACTGAAACGACAGCAAAGAGCAGGAGACTGAACACATCTGAACTGAGCTTTTACTCAAACTTCTACCTTTTTACTTACATTTTTATTTGATCAGTGATTTGAGCAGAACATACAGTATGTAATGAAGGAGAAAATCAGCAGGTGTTCAGAGACCAGATGGTTGTGAGTTTAAATCCCCGAACTACCACAAAAAACATGATTAGATATTTTGTACCTTCTTTACACAAACACAAAAATAAAATTGTGAAGTTGTGATGTTTAGAAGTTTGTGTGTAATCAGTGTAAATGTGTGCTATAATCAATTTTCTCTTTATCTATGAGTTTTGATATTTTTACATGCTGATTTAATTTTATTCTTAAGTTTTTTACTTTGTGTTGTTGCTCTATTACTTATTTACTCTATTTTTAAAAATAAGAATAACAAAATAAAAGTATTATTATTATCTCTCTATTTATTGCCTCTGTGAAATTTGTCAGTAAAAGGACCCATGTGTGAGTGGAGGTGGGTTTTTGAAAAGAAACAAACTGAAACTGAAAGTGTGTGTGTGTGTGTGTGTGTGTGTGTGTGTGTGTGTGTGTGTGTGTGTGTGTGTTTGATTTGCACTGTTATAGAGCTCCTAACGTAACCAAAAGAACATCAAGAACTTTACATTAAGTGTAGAATGAATTGCAACAGAAACCAGGTATGAGTAAAAAGCGAGTCATGTGACCTGGTCATGTGATGTGATGGTGACTGTAGTTCTATGCAGCCTCTGGGCAGCTTTACCATCATATTGAAACTTCTCAAACCTCATTGCACAAATCTGAAGCTGTCTGTGAGATGGACATGTGTTTACTGAGCATTTAGATAAGGATCTCCAGTGTCACAACGTGCTAATGATTTAGAGATGATTAGACCATCAGGCTTTAAAACAAACAAACAAACAAACAAACAAACAAACAAATATCATGGATAATTATGAGTTAATTGTTTACATGTATAATATAATCTGTAATCTTGAATATGAAAAGGAAAAGGAGATGAAATGGAGGTGTGAATGTGTGGGATTATAGTCAGTAGTGCAGCTACGGTAAGAGTGTGTGAACGAGTGTAAGAAGATGGAAGTGATGCAGTTTCCTGTGATCTGTATCACACTATCATGTGTTATTTTTGTGCTTCTCAAAACCCACACATGAAAACACACATCGTCTTTTCTTCTCCTTCCATTTCAGCTTTCCATTTCAGTTATGTTGAATGTTTTATTGATGAAGGTGATTAGCAGAAAAAGGTTGTTTTGAGGTTTTAACTTTGAGGAAGTGGGGATGGTGTAGAGATGTCTGGATGATGTCATAGTCACTTCAAAACAAAAGAATCGTGTGTGAGTTTGATGTTTCCGCCTCTACTAGACCTGTAAGTCTAACATCTTTAAAATGTATAAAAGGGGAGGAGCCATGAGCACCACACAACAGGATATTTGAAGGAGAATTCACAAAAACTTCAGAACTTCACAACACCCTCACCTGCATCTCCTCCTCTCTGGCTCGACATCTCACCATGGTTAATACTAAATTCATTGCTGAGTTCTTTAGGAAACCACTTGGGAGTGTCGGGATCTTCAGTCTTGTCCTTGCTGCTTTTGAGAATATTCTGGATCAAGAATTTGTTTGTCCTTGTGATCGTACCTATAATATAGTAGTGTGTGTTCTTTATGGAGCAGTGCCTAGCATTGGTTTCTTTGTTTTTACTTTTTGTTACATGAACGGTTACTCAGAGATGGAGAATGGAAGGATGAGGGATCTTCCCATGAGTGATAAACTGCTCTACTCCACTCTCACAACTATCATCTGGGTGTCTCTCTTCTTTGTTGATGGCAGATACCTGGCCTGTGCCGTCTCAGTTTGGGGAGGTGTCTATGCTAAAAATGAAACTTTGGGGATTGTAAAATGATGCAAGCCGACAGGAAACGAAACAGTCGTGTTTAAGAGTCAACAGGACACTCTGAAGTGGATCTCCAGATCTCAGGTGAGTTCTAAAATCCAGCTTAGAAACCAGAAAATGTAATTTAATTTGGTAAGCACTTTACCCTAGTCAGGGTTCCAAAACTTATCATTACCTCTTCTGGGAAGAGTTTCCACTAGATTGTGGGTCCATGCTGTGGAGATCAGTGATCATTCAGCTGCAAGAGCTTTGGAGAGGTCAGACACTAATGTTGTTCAGGAGGTCTGAGTTTAGTGGGGTTGAGGAGGTCAGAGCTCTGTGCAGTTCTTCTACTCAAATCTTTCACAATTTGTATTTCTATGGAGCTCGTACCGTGAGCGCTGAGAGAACCAACCAGTGCACGGATAGTTTCATGTCTGAACTGCACATTTAAAGTCTCTCTCCAGTCTGACATTTAAATAAACGTGTACAACACACACTCTGCCTTTATCTGTTCAAATTTCATAGTGCATGCTCTGATTACGTCCCGTCTCGACTACTGCAATACACTCTTCTCTGGCTTATCAGCTCACTCAATCTCACGTTTACAGTACATACAAAACTCGGCTGCCAGAATGTTCACCTCCGCTAAAAAATCTGCCCACATTACCCCTATATTATTTGATCTTCACTGGCTGCCAGTCTCATCTCGCATAAAATATAAAATCATACTGCTCACTTATAAGGCACTAAATGCTCTTTCTCCTCCTATCTTTCTGATCTTCTCTCATCCTATGTTCCTTCACGATCACTCCGGTCTTCAAATTCTGAACTTCTATGTGTTTCTAGATACCGTCTATCCTCTGCGGGTGGCAGATCCTTTTCTGTCATCGCTCCAACACTATGGAACTCCTTACCCATTGCACTCAGAACCATCACCACTCTATCTGAATTTAAATCGAGGCTTAAGACCCACATTTTCAACCTCACTATCACTCAGTGCATTTGTGTTAGGAGTCCTTCATTTTTCTGAAATGTGGTGTATGTTTCATGTACTATGTAGTGTTCTTTCTCTTGTCCTGTATGTTTTTGTGTCTGTGTTTGTCTCTGTTATTAACTCATGCAGCTGCATGTGATCCTTCGTCCTGGGCAAATGTCCAACGAATATGTTTATGTTCATTATATTTCATCTGTCTTGATATATTGTATCCTGTAAAGCGTCCTTGAGCTTGGGAAAGGCGCTATATAAATTAAACTTATTATTATTATTATTATTATTATTATTATTATTATTGTTATAAATATTATACTGTTTGGTTTATATTTCAGATTTTGGGATTCATCATCATGCTGTTGATCCCCATTCTTCTGCTCGTTCTACACTGCAAACAGAGACGTGTAACTCAGAGGAACATTTCTGAGATGGAAACCTGTAAGAAAATTTATTATAGGCTTTAATTTATTCTGATTATTCGAATTCGGGGAATTTTTTTATGTAAATATATGATTGAATTTGTATTTAGATGGAATTGTAAATGTTCCTTCTGTAAAATTCTGTGTTGGGATTTAGATTAGAATATGATATGTAAATCAGATGATATATATTTGCATGTTAGCATGTCATATCCACACCTGGAACATGTTTTTATTCTGTATTTATGTGTTTGGTGTCCAGTGGAATGCAGTAAGATGAGACTTCACAACAGACTCGCTGAGAGGAAGTTCAGCTTCGAGGTCGAGGAAACCACATGCTTGTAAAAATCAATGTTTTTTGGGAATATTTTCAAATAATATAATTGTTAATACATTATAATGTTTTTTAACCTCACGTTTTTGATATTTTTTTTTTATTAGCTCCTGTATGGAGCAGAAAACCTTTTATGTCAGATTGTTAAAGTTTGAGGTGATGCACTGTTATGGTTTAAAAGATCTCTTCCCCTGCTGTAAATAAACAAAGTAAATAAATAATAAAACATTGTGTAGCTTTTGGGAGTTTTTAATGTAATAGTCGAGTCTCAGTGTAAAATCTCCCTGCACCACGCACTGCATTCTGGGATTTACTTTCATTTTGCTGCTAATTTCAGTTTCTATGCTAAGCTAATCCACTTTCACTTCTCTGTGCTGAAGGGAAACAAGTCTTTGTGTAATGCACAGAAAAGAATGTGTAGAAATGCAGGAAATTCCGGGATGATGTGAGGAGATGGGAGCCGGAGCTCAATGGTTAAGGTGCTGGGCTACTGATCGGAAGGTTGGGGGTTCAGGACTACAATAAAGTGTATTATTAACTGCTAAATTACTTTTAAAACAATTTTATCTAAACATCTGAATGCAGTTTTCATTTTTGCTTTAAAAAGTCAACCTGATATGTTTATTTCTGTTACTGCTCTGAGAAGGTTTTGTTGAGTGTGAGAAGATGGCAGTGCTCCAGTTTCCTGTGTTTTCTCTCACTCGATCGTCACTCTGCCTCTGGTTACTGTAATGCGTCTCATATCGGTCAGCTGACAGACACATTTTGTTTATTCTTTAGGTTTTTAAAGTTCAGTAACGTTTATAGATATAACAAGTTTTTCCTCGTTGTGGTCAGTTATATTCCACAGCCACTCTGTAGAGCTTCTTTACTGAAATCTTGTATTTTATGCAGATGTTTTAGTCATGTGAAAATAAGGTCCCGAATGTGAAAGCAGCGAGTCAACAGGTGAGACTTCCTCCCAGATGCTTTGTGCCAGTCTCACACTCTTCAATAACCTCACACTTTATCTGCTTCTTCTGTAATCATGAGAAGATTGTACTCAGAACATTGTGTTTTCTTTATTCCTCAGATGTTTCTTCTCTCACTACAGTCTGCATTCGTTCCTGTATTAATTCTCTCCGACGATAATTCATTTGATGATCCAGAAGATCAGTACTGAGAACAGTAGTTATATCAAATCTAGATTCAGTAGGGATTTATTATAACATAAAGGTCATCACAATGTGTGAGATGATGTGAGAGGCTCCTGAGTTAAAGGAAAGCCCTCAGTGCTGCAGGACATATCTCTCCAGCCTGATAAGAAGATTTTTATTCAGTACTTTAGCAAAATTAACTAGGAATTATGTTTTTATCAAAATCATCAACTTGACTACTTAATAATTTACTTACATGTTTCTTCAAACAGATAATTCCAACTGCAGTTGCACCAGTGATCAAAACCCCTAATTAAAAGCCTCACCTCAGCCCCTGTCAGCTGTTCATCTGTAGTCCAGTGGTTTTATTGCCATTTCAGCTGCACACAATTTGTACATTACAGAGAAAGTCCAGAACAGGAACGTCAACAGCAGCACGAGAGAAAGTGGGAGTGCTGCACACAGGTGTTGTGTGGAAAAGAAACTCCATCCAGCTATTTCTCCTGTCCATTACAGAGAAGAAACCACATTCCTCCAGGACAGAGGTGCTACATGAAACAGCATGAAGATTAAGAAACAAAGAAACTAACTAGGACATTAGCAGGTAAGAAGATCGCATTGTAACAAAACATTACTGTAGATAACAGTGCAGACCAGCACACGGGGAAATATGGAATAAAGTGCATGGCACGATCTATAAAACGTTGTGTATATGTAAATATTTGGTTAATTAGCAGCAATCAAGCCTCGGTATCGCCAACTGCCAGTCTTGGGGCCCCTGAGCAAGGCCCTTATAAACCCTGGGATTCATGACTGGTATATGTGAAGAAAGAATTCCACTGTGCTGTAATGTAAATGTGCATCTTTCTTCTTTTCACCTTTTGTTTGTCGATGTTCACAGACAGGTTGTTTAATTTGCAGGGGTGGTCATTGAGACAGGACACAGAAGACTTCTCCGGCACGTGGACAGTGGTGGTGGTCTTGAAGCAATGGTCCAGCATCTTTTAGTGGGTTCTTTCCTCACATGACTTGTGGTAAAACATCACACACCTGGTTGTTTGGAGGAGGTGTGATCCTCCCTGCTGCCACGTCATTCTGCATTTAAACTGAATGTTGAAAGTTGTTCAGCACATCTGGAAGGGAGTCGTCAAGGTCACGTGTAACCTGTGCCACGTACTGACACGGTGCAGAAAAAGGCTGAGGATTCTGTGGGTGTCTGCACGTTTTCCCTCTCTGATAGCCGGGGCAGTTTGGTCCTTGCTGCTCTTAGTTCTTTTCACCCACTCTGAAGACGGAGTCTCTGGTCCTCATTAGTGCATGTATCCTTCGTGCTCGGAGGAACGTACACTCAGATTACAACAACGATTCCAGGGTTGAATAAAAGGATCTGCATCTAAGAGTAAAAAAACTTAAGCAGTACTGAGCAGCACAGAGCTGCATTTCTGTCAGCATCTAGATCTCTGTTTCTGAGCCCTGTCTCCTTCCAAACAAACACACAGCAGTCTCCAAACTCACGTCGTGTGCTCTGCTGGAGTCACATGTTGTCCAGTGTATTGTCCAGGGTGCAGACATTGAGGAACCGGATGGACAGGAGAAATAGCTGGATGGGGTTTGTTTTCCACGTAACACCTGTGTGCAGCACTCCCACTTTCTCTCGTGCTGCTGTTGACGTTCCTGTTCTGGACTCAGACAGTCTCAGGGTTAAGGTCTGGGGAAAACATGGTTGATTCCAGCATTTGTGTCTACGTCTTAGGTAAAGGATCTGATCTGAAGGATCACATAATCCATCCTGATGCTGTAATTCTCAATGGTGTTCTCATCAATCAGAAACCATTTGCTTCTGCTGAGGACCGCGTCACATGGACAATCTGAAGTACATGAGATCATCATGGATGGTAACCCTGCAGATGGCAGTTTTGCTGACGTCAACAAAATAAACAATAGTGTTAATTTTCTAGTTCCATTTTTGGGCTTTTTGTCTCTGTAGCACACAGTTATAGAGGGAAATGATTAATAATGATGAGCACCAGTTCCCTTCACTCTTACATTCAGCTAGCTGATCTCAGGCTCATTCTCAATGGATGCAGGTATTCAGTTACTTTTACTTCCATCCCACAGCAGCGTAAACATTCACCAGAACTTTACATTAATGGTGACAACCAGAATAAACTGGACATTAAAAGTGTCCATATAATATTGAAGGCCACTGTATGTACACACTAAACTTATTACACAAACACTCTTGCCCACACACACACACACACACACACACACACACACACACACACACACACACACACACGTTTGGTACTTCCTGCATAAAAGTTTGTGGTCTCGTGTTGAAGATGTGGTGAAATGCATTGTGTAGATGAGAAAACAGTAACAACAGGAAACTCGCACCACACGATCCTTATTGGCATCTAAACATTCTCCTCATCTCATTAGCTTTTACTAAAGTCACACTGAAACTTTTGGGGACATTTGGAATAATCAGTATTTTACTATTTCCTTCAGAATCAACAAAATCGTGCATTTTTTTCCCATTATAATCATGTTTTTTCTTTACATCACTGCAGGTGGGTTTGATAACTGAGGTGTGTGTTTTCATGAGGCTTCATCTTCTCATGGTTTCTTTGTGTGTGGTTCTTTTATAGACTTTATTCCAGCATCCTTCATATATAAATTAGAGGAGGGTTAATGAACGGCACAAAGGAGGGTGTATGAGAGCGACTGATTGTGTCTGATTGTTAGGATGGAACCTGTTGTTCACTTTTTGGAGGAGATATGTGGGACGTTTTGGGATGTTTCTTCTGGTTCTCTTGGCTCTGTTTTAAAAAGCACAGTTTTAAAACAGATTTTTAAAATATTCATAATATTACAATTCAAACAACTCAGAAACAGTGTGTGTTAATCGACAGGAAGTTGGATATGTAATAAAGGTTATACTGTATGTAATGTGTGTTGGCAGGGCAGAGTCTCAGAGCTGCTCTGGTTGGAGTCGTGGTCTCTGGAGTGAAGCATCCCTGGGTTGAATCCCAGTCTTTAGCTTTAGAGATTCAAACAAAAGAGAACTTTTGGATTTCTGTTATTTCAGTATCTTGAGATTGTAACAATAAACACTTATAATTAGCTCAGATTTCTCTTTTGTCAGCTTGTGAATCGGTGAGGAACGAGACGTGATCACGCTGTTAGGGGATTAAGTGTGTTTTTCTGCTGTTATTAAACTAAATCAGAAAAAATGCTACTTCCTGTGTAAATGCTGACGTGTTGGTATTGAAGGCGTGATTAAAGACAGGATGCAGAGTATAAAGTAGGTAACAGTGAAAACAGGAAGCTCAGACATCACAAATCTCATCTCACGATGGCTGGATATGCTACGATTTTTCTGAAACAGTTTAAGGGGTTGGGGCTGGTCACCATGCTGCTCTTCGCTTTGGAGAAAGTGGGAGATGGTACTTTTGTTTGTCCCTGTATAAAAGGCATGAATGAAGGAACATGTTTTCTATATTTTTTTTTTCCTTCTTTTGGTGTTGCTTTTGTTTATTTCTTGGCTGATGCTTCCCAGGAGAAGAAGAGGAAGAAGATTGAATGTAACGAAACCTGCACATGCCCAAGGATCTGCTACACCATCATTTCAGTCCTCATCTGGTTAATGCTGTTATTAATGGATGGCCGATACGTTGCCTGTGGGTCTTCAAATTGGGACGGTGTGTACACAAAGACGGACAATTTAGCGCTCACACAGTGGTGCAGGCCGAATAATGAGTCATCAGTGTCGGAGAAGGAGCTGAGGATTGTGACTGCAGTGTTCTGGTCTCAGGTGAGTTTTAAAGTTCATAATTAATGTTATAGAATTGAATCAAACATACACATCTGTGTTTTTATATTGTTTTATTGTGTATTGTTTGTTTTTACATAATTTATAAATAATTTTATAAATGTGTGTGTTTGTATTTCAGGTTGTAGGTTCAAGTTTGATTGTGGTCATTGCCATTTTACTTTTTTGCTTTTTTTTTGCATTCAATAATAATGAAAATCAAGCAGTGGACAGTGTTGAAATGGAAGCTTGTAAGTACCTTGAATCTTTTTCTGGTTCATTTGTTTTTCGTGTATTTTACTCTGTTCATCAAATAGAAACTCTTTTAACATGATTGTTTAATGTCTTTTTCTGCTGGATCTGGAATGTTCCTGCTACAGAATGCTGAGATTATAACATTAAAATTATATTTAAGCATAAAAACTTTATTAAACCCAAACATTTGTATACATTACATCATTTTAATTTGCATTTGTTTTCTTTTTTCTAGCGGAAAACAGCAAAATTAAACTGCATGCATCAGTTAGCAAGAAGAAGCTTGTCTTTAAAATCGAGGAGGATTCGTCCATGTAAACACATTCTCTTAGATTCAGTGTGAAGTCTACCTGCAGTATTACACTAAAATGACCCAATTATTATTAAAATAATAGACGTATATATTTAGTAAAGATTTCTTACTTGTCAGGTTGGTAAGTTAGAGCTGATTTCACTGTTATGGATTGTGAAGTGTCTTTTGTTTGCTGCTGTACTGTAGCATCAATATCAATATCATTCTCTCTCTTTTTGTGTTGTCTTTATTTTTTATTGAAAAATGCAAGAGCATAATTTTTTTTTCATTTTTTTTATAAATCATCTCATCTACATATAAAACTATAAAAGGAAGAAGGAAAAACTGTAATGAAAGTGTGAAAGTTTGTTGCTTGGCAGGAAATGTCTGCAGTGTAACAGTTACAGTGTGTGAGAGCGAGTGTTAGAAAATGACAAACATGAAACTGCACAGGAAACTGCAGCTGCATCATCATGTGCCTTCATGTTTTAAATGAAAACAAAGTTCAAACCTGTAACACACTTTGAATCATTATGGTGAGTTCAATTCTCCAGTAATGAAAACTCCTTTACTGTAATAAAAAGTCTCTTGTAAATTTCTTCAGAGTTCTCAGATGGTTCCCCTCGTGCTGGAACTCCTGGAGCACAGGATGGCTCGTAGCACTCTGTTGCACTTTTGTTTTTCGTGTTGTGTTTTTGCAGCCATGTGTGTTTATGCTGCCACATTTGTGCTTCATGCCTCCCAAACTGAGAGCTATCTGCTGCAGCATCAGTTTTATTTTAAGAACTTTGTACACCCAAAGCACAAGGAGAAGTGAGAAGAACTTCTGACCACCACAGGAATTATAGACATGGCAGTGTAGCTGAGGCTGTTGACCTGCTTGTAAATGTGCTTGATTGGGCTTAACCCTGACCTAAAGAATGTTTTTAGTAGGGCCAGTACCCTTTCAGTTATGATGAGAGGAAGGTCATGAGGACAGATCAACCTTCCATGCAGACCACGAAGCACTCCAGCCTGAGTCCCACAGGACAGCCTTCCCTGCTGAAAGTTGATGCAGTGACCTCCCCTGCAGGACTCATTCTTGAGAGTGAAGAAGCAGCATCACCAAGCTCCAGGCAATGGCTTCAGGGATAAGCAGGACCAGGGCTCAGGGGGCCACCTCATGTCACACTAGAGGCTGATGGTTGGGTCTCTCAAGTCATGTTTAGTCCAAAGGAGGATGCAGTAACTTTTCTAGTTCTAATCATGCCAGAGAACAGCAAATTGGCCTCCTAAATCATGCTCATACCAGAGGTTAATGGTGCATCCTCCCAGGTTATGCCCATGCTATAGGTTGATGGACCTCCCAAGTCCTGTTCACACCAGATAATTGTGGCATCCAAAGTCTTCCTCATGCCTGAGGCGACAGCATGGCCTCTGACGTACTTCTCATGTTGAAGGAGATGATAAGCCTTTCCTAGCCCTGCTCATGGCAGCGGCTTCTCCCGAGCTTTTCTGACCTGTTCATGCCAGAGGCCAGTAATGGGGTGTCCCATTGTCATACTCACAACTAAAGCTGAGTTGTAATCACAAGAGGAGAAGCAACATTATGTGTTGGTGGATATCTTTAATTATAATTCAGCCTTCAATGTCCTACTCAAAACTGACTGCATGACTTCCCAAGTCATAGAATAGCAAAGTCCACTAAAGGTGGTAGAACATTCTTACATTTAGCTCCTAAACTCTGGAACAGTCTTCCTGACGGTGTTCGGGGCTCAGACACACTCTCCCAGTTTAAGTGCAGATTAAAGACGTATGTTTGTAGCGAGTTCTACACATAACACACATCACATCATAACCTTGTGCTCCAGAACATCTGATCACATCACAATATCAACTTGTGCTGTTAATATCATGAACAGCAGCTACGCTAATTCCTCTCCACTGCTTCTCTTTCTCTCCCCATCCCGAGACACCCTGAGGTTTGGCCAGCTCCAGTCACGTCCCACCTCGTGATGATTACGGACCTTTGAAGAAGTAGATGCCGAACTTGCGAACATCCTAAACCATCTAGAGACGTACCAGTGCCAAATGGATCCCACTTCATGTGTGGAGTTTTGACATTGGACCTCCTGGAGTGTTTAAAGGCTCTGGCATGGAGAAGCTGATGCTGGATCTGTGATGATCACAAATGCTGAGCTCAGTAGCTCCTGGTTTTATAACCATATAGACTGTATAAGACTGTAGAAAGAACATCAATTATAATCTTATACTCCAGTGCTCATGTTAGTTCTCACTCTCCAGTGTTCTGTACTGTTGAAAGATTTATGATCAAACTCTTGATGTCACCCAAAATGAGGATGGGTTCCCCTTTTGAGTCTGGTTCCTCTCAAGGTTTCTTCCTCATTACATCTAAGGGAGTTTTTCCTTGCCACAGTCGCCACGGCTGCTCATCAGGGACAAATTCACACCATTCACCTTCACTGTTGATTTGTGTAAAGCTGCTTTGAGACAATGTCTGTTGTGAAAAGCGCTATACAAATAAACCTGACTTGACTTGACTGCTTATGCCTGAGGATGATGGCACAGCCTCCTAATTCATGCCCACATCAGAGGGTTATGATTTGACCTCCTGAATCCCTGCTCATACCAGAGTCTGACAACGTGACCTTCCAAGCCAAGATTCTATCTCCAAAGTCCTGCCCCTCTGAAAGCCTGCTTGTGCCCAAATTTCTGCTCATATATGAGGTCAAATGCACAGTCTTTCAAGTCCTGCTCAGGACTACTTCACATAGTTTGCTGATCACCTAAATATTTTATTCTACTTCATGTTTGCTATTAATAAAACACTGATTTGAACACTGAAAACTCGTGCATTAATGAAGCTGAACATACTAAATGTGTATCAGAGTACAGACCAGAGATGTCACTTTCCCTCACATGATTCGTATCTGTACCAAATTGTCCACTACTCTGAGAAATCTTTTACAATGTAAATGTAAATGTGAAGTGGTGGACACGAACCCTGCTCCTGGAGTTCTACCTTCCTTTGTGATCATCTTGATAACGTGTAGTTGTAATAATTGAGGTTAAAGTGATTTATATAAATGAACATGTAGAACTGAGAGATTGTTCATTGGCACATCGAGAACTTGAATGTATTTCACAATGTTCACAAAGTTTAAGTTGAAGTTGGTCAGCAGTTCTCAAGTCCAACCTCACAAGGATTTCTGTTCCTTCTGTTAAAATCATCAGCTGAACTGAAAGCACTGAGTCTACAAGATCACAGCTGAGAGCTTTCTCACACTGACCCTCTGCCAGTTTCTGATTCATCACTAATCTCACACTGTATCTGATTTTATACTGAAAGCTGAAATGTCTTAATTTCTCAGATTTTTCTCTTCTCACTAGACTCTGCTTTCTTTCCTCACTTCCAGCTGAGGGAGTCAGAATCTATTCCATAACACTGTTGAGTTCTGGATTGTGATTGGTCAGAAGATGTTGATTAATTTTCCATTACTGATGTTCACACGTGTCGTTTACGTTAAGTGTGGTGTGATCTCGGATTATCACTGTTTTTATGAAGCATTTTAGAACATTGAACTTTTCTCAGATTCTCTATGTTCTACTTCCCATCTCCTAATTTTGCTCGGTTTTCAGTTGTGACATTCTCGATACGTAAACTAGGGGAGGAGTGATGAATAATTCAGCAGCATATATGAGGAAGCAGTGATACATCTCAGAATCTCAGCAGAGACCAGAACAAGAAGAATCTCATCTACTTTCACTCGCTGTATCGTTGGCTTTGTTTGGTCATCATGGTTAATTCTACAGGTTTTGTTGATTTCTTGCATAAACATTTTGGAAATTTGGGAATTTTTGGCATTTTACTTTTTGTTTTGGAAAAATTAATAGAGGATGATTTTGTTTGTCCTTGTGATCACCCCTATAATATAATAATATGTGTTCTTTATGGTGCAGTCCCTACCTTTAGTATCTTCGTTTATACTTTTTCTTATATGGGCAAGTTCGAAGAAACAAACGACAGAGCAACAGAGAGAAATACGAGTAACTCCACTCAGACAGAGGATAAAACAACATCTAACTTCTGTACATGTAAAAATGTCAGAAACAGCATTTTCGCATGCGTCATCTGGTTGTGTATCTTCTTACTCGATGGCCGATACTTGGCCTGTGCATGTTCAAACTGGGAAGGTGTGTACGCTTAAAATGAATCTCTAATGATTTTTAAAATGGTGCAAGCCGTCTCTTTTAGAGAGCCAGCAGAAGACTCTGAAGTGGATGTCCAGATCTCAGGTGAGTTCTGAACTACACATTTATTTTTAATATAATTTTTAATATTTTGGTTTATAACACCAAAAAAGTAGATTTTTCTTCAGCAGTATTAGCCAAAACAAGATGTTCTTACTGGATGAAATCAGATTATTGTATAATAAAATGTTTATCACAGAGGAATTGAGGATACAGCATGAAATTACAGTGAAATTATAAAACTAATCGTTTATTTTTAATACACAAATTCTACAACAAATTAAATAAACACAAAAGACTGACCCATGTTTTTTTATAATCACTTTTTTCGAAAGATTTTTTTGAAACTTGTTCATTTTTCAAAATTCAAGACACAAAACTCAAAACTTGTCATGTGATATACAGCAGCTCAACAATCTAAATGTATTACAATCTAAACAATTAACAATATATAGAACAATCTAAATGTATTACATTGAGTTTCAGCAACTTCTTTTTTCCCCCCAGATTTTAGGTTTTATCCTGATATTATTGACAACATTTTCTTTCCTGCTATTAACATGCTGTTGTAAACAACGGGAACAAAAACCAGAGACACAACAGGGACAACAACCAGAGACACAACAGGGACAACAACCAGAGACACAACAGGGACAACAACCAGAGACACAACAGGTACAACAACCAAAGTCACAGCAGGAACACCAACCAGAGACGAAAAAGGAACACCAACCAGAGACACAGCAGGAACACCAACCAGAGACACAAAAGGAACACCAACCAGAGACACAGCAGGAACACCAATCAGATACACAACACGGACAACAACAAGGGACACAACAGGGACAACAACAAGGGACACAACAGGGACAACAACCAGGGACACAACAGGGACAACAACCAGGGACACAACAGGGACAACAACCAGGGACACAACAGGAAAACCAACCAGAGACACAACAGGAACACCAACCAGAGACACAACAGGGACAACAACAAGGGACACAACAGGGACAACAACCAGAGACACAACAGGAACACCAACCGGAGACACAACAGGGACAACAACCAGAGACACAACAGGGACAACAACCAGGGACACAACAGGGACAACAACCAGAGACACAACAAGAACACCAACCAGAGACACAACAGGGACAACAACCAGGGACACAACAGGGACAACAACCAGAGACACAAAGGGAACAACAACCAGGGACACAACAGGAACACCAACCAGAGACACAACAGGGACAACAACCAGGGACACAACAGGACCAAAAACCACTGACACAAAGGGAACAACAGGAACAACAAGAAGCAACAATAAAAAACAACAACAGGAACAACAACAACCACAGACACACCAGGGAGTGCAACAAGTACAACTGGAACAACAGAAACAACAATAGCACGAACACCTCCAACAAAGGACCACCACAAAAACAACAACAACAAATGAATGAAACCAAAATAAATATCATTATTAGCAACCAGTGAAAGATTGTTGTTAAAAATGTGAATATTCTGTACAGTGTTTGTCTGTTTGCATGTTGATTATGGGTCATGTGACTGTATTTATGTGAAGTATGAAATAAAGTACATTAACTGCTCCATGTTACATAATTAATATAAAATATAACATATAACATTCATAAACTAATGATTCTAATGAAACTAATGAATTCTAAATAATTCTTTTTATATTACTCAATTGCTTTGTAATCACTTTTTACTTTTAAATCTCCTGTAACCTCCGTCTTTTCTTCAGTATTGTACAAACACAATAAAACAAATATTAATAATAATCCATTACATTTTAAATTGTGTTTTTAAAACCACAATAAAAAGGTTACGTCAATTTATTTTTTTTTTTTCATAAAATCTCTTTAAAAACAAAACCAGCTGCTTCACAGTTCTCACCTGTCAGAGGTCCACGATCCAGTTACACCTGAAAATATGAAGCTCCAGGTCTTAGAAAAGGTTTAAAAGCCCTGGTTTGCTCAGGGTGACAGGGCAGAAGTCATTTAGGCAGATATTCCCACATCACCGTTTATTATTCAGCACAGGGCACTTCACATGTGTGTGAGATCTGATCTCTGGGCATGGGGTTTCATGGTGTTTCTGTGAACTCTTTCAGCACTTCTGATGACTTCCTGGAGGACACGTTTGACCTTCTCTTCGGTTTAGAGTTATAAGTAGCAGTTTATACTTTCAGCTTGTTGCAGTCATCACAAATGATCTTCTGGTGAAGATTAAATACTGAACTTCTGTGCAATTACATTCAGCAGGTTGTGAAAGGATCTGCTGCATAAGTCTTCACCTGCAGCATCACATCTGCCAGTGTTTGGTGCTGAATGAAGTCTGTAGAGAACCTGTACAGATGCCAGTTTACAGAGTTGTTGTGTGCAGACACTGAGAGATGATCTGTATTACTACATTCTGAGCAGGTGATGACTCTGTAACTGACGTTAAGCTCGGACATGTGGAACTCAACATATTTCAGTTCTAAAGAAAGTGGAGCAGAAAACTACAGCAGCCTCCAAACATAGCAACCATAGCATAACTCCTTAAACCTGAAGGTTCTTTATTCAGCAGCACTTACATTCAATATCCAATACATTAATAACATTTCCAACTAAAGCTCAAAGTTCCACAAGTTTCTTTTATCACCATCCTTTTATCCCAAATGGACCATTTCAACTGTTCAAATGAAAGCAGTCAGTTTCCCTCAGAAAACCCTGCAAGAAACATCAAAAGTCACAGAAGATCTGAGGATTCACAGCTCACAGCTCACACACACACACACACACACACACACACACACACACACACACACACACACACACACACACACACACACACCCACTTCCCAGCATGCAGTGAGAGAAAGCGTAAAAGTAAGAGAATGTGTGTGTGTGTGTGTGTGTGTGTGTGTGTGTGTGTGTGTGTGTGTGTGTGTGTGTGTGTGTGGTTCATACCCACATTATAACCAGATGAACTGTATAAAGTTCTGTTGTATAATTCAATAGAATAAAACCTTGTTAATTGTGTGAGCTCGATGGTGTGATGATGTTCTCAGTGTATATGATATGTAGTGAATACAACGAAGCACTTTTTCACTTTCAGTTTCTCTACTTCCTGTTGGAGTTTTATGCAAAGTGTGTACATGAGAAAACAGAAAACACCATCACAGGAACCTTATTTACATTTGATTTACATAAAAACATCTTATTTATGACAGAATTGTATATGTTGATTTAATTCTTAATGTTTTATAAAATAAGCAGTGGATAATAGTTCTGAACATGATCTTATAACACCAGATCAGGGATTTGGAAAAGGGGTGAAAGTAGAACCTTCAGATTTTAGTGAAGAAATGCCTGAGGTCTGGTGGAACACAGGTGTGAGCAGTGAGGGATTATTGTGAGGTTTCAGTTTCTTATGACTTGTTTGTGTACAGGTTTCTGTCTCCTCCTTTACTGGACTTTTCATTCTGTTTACATTTTATCTGTATAAAAGGGGAGGAGTGATGATCCACACACAGGACACATGAAATGATAATAAAGACTTCTTTAGATCCAGTGTGTCACCGACTCATCACCATGGCTTAGGGGATATGGGTTGTTGATTTTTTTGAAGAGCCGTGTTGGAAATTTGGGGATTCCTTGTCTCGTTCTGGTGAAAATAATGTATAATGAATTTGTGTGTCCGTGTCAGCCTGGATATAACGAATGGATCTGTGCCTGTTATGCCAAAGTCCCGTTCTTTCTTCTTTTTTTTACTTTGTGCTTTGTGGATCCAAAGCCAGAGGATCGTGGACCAGAAGGCAACTCCACCTTTGGAAGATTAATCCAATCTGCTCTCATCGCCTTCATCTAGCTGTTCCTCTTCTTCCTCGATGGTCATTACAAGGCCTGTGCATGTTCACGCTGGGATGGAGAGTACACTGTAACCGGCTCTTTAAAGTGGTGCAAACCCATTCAAAATGAGACGGTGCTGGAACATCTGCAGGAGACTCAGAGTTGCATCACCATATCTCAGGTGAGTTCTGATCCACAGCCAAAAACCAAATACACAGAACTGTTTCATTCTTCTGTACCAGTCTGAATTGAAACAGTAGGTTTCTATCAGCTTTTACATCGTGACATTTTTCACACAGACTCAGTATTTGTTGTGTGATTGGAATGAAACATGTTATACAGCCAGGATGCATGTTCTCCGGACAATCCCACCACTGGATACATGAGCTCCACTCTTCAGGGAAGACTCTCCACTAGATTCTGGTTGTGGGGTTTAGTGATCGTTCAGCTACAGGAGCATTATTGAGATCAGACCCTCATGTTGGTGAGAAGGTCTGGGGTCCAGACTGTGTTTAATGGGTTTGAGGAAGTCAGTTCTCAGTGCAGGATACTGGAGATCTTCCATTCCACCTTCACACACACACCATGGAGCTGGAAATCATCGTCTGGGAACAGGTTCAAGGTACTTTTGTTCCATTGAAGGGAAATCTTACTGCTGCAGCATACAAAGATGTTCATCCACACATTTGTGTGTTTGGGGAGGAACCACATATGGGTGTGATGTTCAGGAGGCCTTTTGTTCCTGTAACGTTCATGTAAAGCATGACTATGAGATCAGAGAGCAGGCCATCAGCTTTTATTAACTAATTAGCAAATTTTTTGCAGTAACTGACTGCATGGTTTCTGGAACTCACTCGCAGATACTGAGTTTCATCCCTGGTGATGTTCTAGCAAGTCTTTACCTCAGCTGTCTTCACTTCCTGCTTGTTCTCAAGGCATTTTTACCTTCAGCAAATAAAAATCTGAATTTAGCTCAGGTGGTTTGACTGCCACTGGAGAACATTCCACTTCTCTGCCTTGACAGGCTTTGGATTACTTTTAAAGTAAATTTCAGATCGTTGTTCATCTGCAGTCTGAAGATCCATCCGATTGGTTCTGTACACTAAAGAATTTGTCCTCAGTCAAAAGCAAAACCAGATCCACTGGCAGCAGCACACACCCACACCCACACCCACACCCACACCGTACCACCAGGCTTTATATATGCTTTTATATATAGCATTTATTTACTACCATGAATTATTGAATGATTTCAGTAATCTCTCTTTTGTTTGCAGTTGGCAGGTTTTGCCACAGTGGTGGTGATCACCTTCATTTTAGCAACATCATACTGCTGCAATAACTGCTGCTGCCGCTGTAGTCCTGGGTGTGACTCTTATCCTGGTGGAGTTTAGCATAATGGAGACGATGGAGGTCTACACATGAGCAACAGGAACACAGATGAGAGAGAAGGTCCATAATAGGAGATAAAACCCCAACATTTCCCAATATTTACCCAGTAAAGACTCTACAAGCGCCTCCTACAGGATAGTGATGAACAAACACTGTCTTTTTGTCTCTGTGGTTTGGGGATATACAGTAGTGATTCAGGATTAGATGGTTGTGGGTTCAAATCCCTGAACTGCTCAGTACTGTAAAGTCCTGAATGTAAAAAAAGGAGATTTTACACTTTTGAATAATACAAATAATATAAGATAATTGATATAAATTAAAATGTGATTTGATTTACAGACTTATTTTGGGATTTATTTCTATATATTTTTACTTTGTGGCGTTTCATCTCAGATGATTCTCCTGCAGTCTCCTGATTTACTGATTTTAAAAATATAAACTCAAATAAATATTTTCTGTATAGAAGGAATTATTGCTTTATGAATATTCACACCAGAACAAATTATTCTCTCTGTCTCTCTTACTTCCTCCATTTCAGGAAAATGTATTCAGTCAGAAAACACTGTACTTTATCAGACCTCTGGACAGGTGTGAATAGTGGATTGTGATTGGCTGGAAGTTCAGGTGTGAATAGTGGATTGTGATTGGCTGGAAGTTCAGGTGTGAATAGTGGATTGTGATTGGCTGGAAGTTCAGGTGTGAATAGTGGATTGTGATTGGCTGGAAGTTCAGGTGTGAATAGTGGATTGTGATTGGCTGGAGGTTCAGGTGTGAATAGTGGATTGTGATTGGCTGGAGGTTCAGGTGTGAGTTCAGAGTGTTGGTAGTTTGCGTTTGTCAGGTGAATCAAAATGAATGCTCTGTTTTTAAACACCTGTAACCATAGTAACATCCAGTTCCAGTTCCATCCGGAGTGAGATGGTGATTATACACATTTCCTAGTGACCTCACTGAGCTCCATGGAGGAGTTTTACATGTGGTGGAACTTCTAT
>JBCEWE010000660.1:77500-80000 GCA_039877035.1 Silurus lanzhouensis | reverse complement strand
GCAGTGGTGTAAGGTTTGGTGTAGGGTTTGGTGTAGGGGCAGTGGTTTAGGGTTTGGTGTAGGGGCAGTGGTGTAGGGTTTGGTGTAGGGCAGTGGTGTAGAGGGGCAGTGGTGTAGAGTTTGGTGTAGGGGCAGTGGTGTAGGGTTTGGTGTAGGGGCAGTGGTGTAGAGGGGCAGTGGTGTAGAGTTTGGTGTAGGGGCAGTGTGTAGGGTTTGGTGTAGGGGCAGTGGTGTAGAGGGGCAGTGGTGTAGGGTTTGGTGTAGGGGCAGTGGTGTAGAGGGGAAGTGGTGTAGGTGCAGTGGTGAAGAGGGGCAGTGGTGTAGGGGCAGTGGTGTAGGGTTTGGTGTAGGGGCAGTGGTGTAGAGGGGCAGTGGTGTAGGGGCAGTGGTGTAGAGGGGCAGTGGTGTAGGGTTTGGTGTTGGGGCAGTGGTGTAGAGGGGCAGTGGTGTAGGGTTTGGTGTAGGGGCAGTGGTGTAGAGGGGCAGTGGTGTAGGGTTTGGTGTAGGGGCAGTGGTGTAGAGGGCAGTGGTGTAGAGTTTGGTGTAGGGCAGTGGTGTAGGGTTTGGTGTTGGGGCAGTGGTGTAGAGGGGCAGTGGTGTAGGGTTTGGTGTTGGGGCAGTGGGTGTAGAGGGGCAGTGGTGTAGGGTTTGGTGTGGGCAGTGGTGTAGAGGGGCAGTGGTGTAGGGTTTGGTGTAGGGGCAGTGGTGTAGAGGGGCAGTGGTGTAGGGTTTGGTGTAGGGTTTGGTGTAGGGGCAGTGGTGTAGGGTTTGGTGTAGGGTTTGGTGTAGGGGCAGTGGTGTAGAGGGCAGTGGTGTAGGGTTTGGTGTAGGGGCAGTGGTGTAGAGGGGCAGTGGTGTAGGGTTTGGTGTAGGGGCAGTGGTGTAGAGGGGCAGTGGTGTAGGGTTTGGTGTTGGGGCAGTGGTGTAGAGGGGCAGTGGTGTAGGGTTTGGTGTAGGGGCAGTGGTGTAGAGGGGCAGTGGTGTAGGGTTTGGTGTAGGGGCAGTGGTGTAGAGGGGCAGTGGTGTAGAGGGGCAGTTGTGTAGGGTTTGGTGTAGGGGCAGTGGTGTAAGGTTTGGTGTTGGGGCAGTGGTGTAGAGGGGCAGTGGTGTAGGGTTTGGTGTAGGGGCAGTGGTGTAGAGGGCAGTGGTGTAGGGTTTGGTGTAGGGTTTGGGTAGGGGCGTGGTGTAGGGGTGTAGGGGCAGTGGTGTAGAGGGGCAGTGGTGTAGGGTTTGGTGTAGGGGCAGTGGTGTAGAGGGGCAGTGGTGTAGGGTTTGGTGTAGGGTTTGGTGTAGGGGCAGTGGTGTAGGGTTTGGTGTAGGGGCAGTGGTGTAGGGTTTGGTGTGGGGGCAGTGGTGTAGGGTTTGGTGTAGGGGCAGTAGTGTAGGGGCAGTGGTGTAGGGTTTGGTGTAGGGGCAGTGGTGTAGAGGGGCAGTGGTGTAGGGTTTGGTGTAGGGGCAGTGGTGTAGAGGGGCAGTGGTGTAGAGGGGCAGTGGTGTAGGGTTTGGTGTAGAGGGGCAGTGGTGTAGGGTTTGGTGTAGGGGCAGTGGTGTGGAGGGGCAGTGGTGTAGGGTTTGGTGTAGTGGCAGTGGTGTAGAGGGGCAGTGGTGTAGGGTTTGGTGTAGGGGCAGAGGTGTAGAGGGGCAGTGGTGTAGGGTTTGGTGTAGGGGCAGTGGTGTAGGGTTTGGTGTAGGGTTTGGTGTAGGGGCAGTGGTTTAGGGTTTGGTGTAGGGGCAGTGGTGTAGAGGGGCAGTGGTGTAGAGTTTGGTGTAGGGGCAGTGGTGTAGGGTTTGGTGTAGGGGCAGTGGTGTAGAGGGGCAGTGGTGTAGAGTTTGGTGTAGGGGCAGTGGTGTAGGGTTTGGTGTAGGGGCAGTGGTGTAGAGGGGCAGTGGTGTAGAGTTTGGTGTAGGGGCAGTGGTGTAGAGGGGCAGTGGTGTAAGGTTTGGTGTAGGGTTTGGTGTAGGGGCAGTGGTTTAGGGTTTGGTGTAGGGGCAGTGGTGTAGGGTTTGGTGTAGGGGCAGTGGTGTAGAGGGGCAGTGGTGTAGAGTTTGGTGTAGGGGCAGTGGTGTAGGGTTTGGTGTAGGGGCAGTGGTGTAGAGGGCAGTGGTGTAGAGTTTGGTGTAGGGGCAGTGGTGTAGGGTTTGGTGTAGGGGCAGTGGTGTAGAGGGGCAGTGGTGTAGGGTTTGGTGTAGGACAGTGGTGTAGAGGGGAAGTGGTGTAGGGGCAGTGGTGAAGAGGGGCAGTGGTGTAGGTTTGGTGTAGGGGCAGTGGTGTAGAGGGGCAGTGGTGTAGGGTTTGGTGTAGGGGCAGTGGTGTAGAGGGGAAGTGGTGTAGGTGCAGTGGTGAAGAGGGGCAGTGGTGTAGGGGCAGTGGTGTAGGGTTTGGTGTAGGGGGAGTGGTGTAGAGGGGCAGTGGTGTAGGGGCAGTGGTGTAGAGGGGCAGTGGTGTAGGGTTTGGTGTTGGGGCAGTGGTGTAGAGGGGCAGTGGTGTAGGGTTTGGTGT
>JBCEWE010000660.1:60000-67500 GCA_039877035.1 Silurus lanzhouensis | reverse complement strand
CTCACATCCATCATATCTACCTCATATCCATCACATCTACATCATATCCATCACATCTACCTCATATCCATCACATCTAACTCATATCCATCATATCTACCTCACATCCATCATATCTACTTCACATCCATCACATCTACCTTACATCCATCACATCTACCTCACATCCATCATATCTACCTCATATCCATCACATCTACATCATATCCATCACATCTACCTTATATCCATCACATCTACCTCATATCCATCACATCTAACTCATATCCATCATATCTACCTCACATCCATCATATCTACTTCACATCCATCACATCTACCTTACATCCATCACATCTACCTCACATCCATCATATCTACATCATATCCATCACATCTACCTTATATCCATCACATCTACCTCACATCCATCACATCTACATCATATCCATCACATCTACCTCATATCCATCACATCTAACTCATATCCATCATATCTACCTCACATCCATCATATCTACTTCACATCCATCACATCTACCTCACATCCATCATATCTACCTCACATCCATCACATCTACATCATATCCATCACATCTACCTCATATCCATCACATCTACATCATATCCATCACATCTACCTCACATCCATCACATCTACCTCACATCCATCATATTTACCTCATATCCATCACATCTACATCATATCCATCACATCTACCTCACATCCATCACATCTACCTCACATCCATCACATTTACATTTACATTTGCAGCATTTAGCAGACGCCCTTATCCAGAGCGACGTACAAACCTGCTTTAAATCTCTAGTAGTGAATAAATCTACACTGGTACGCAAGATTACAAACTCAATATAAATATAACTCGAATTCTACAAACTTGGAAAGTGCTAATTTAGGTATTTCAGGAAGATGAAGGTTTTCAGTCGTCGTTTGAAGATAATCAGGGACTCTGCTGTACGGACATCTAGGGGAAGTTCATTCCACCACCTCGGTGCCAGAACAGAGAAGAGCCTTGAAGTGTACTTACCTCTCATTCTGAGAAAAGGTGGTACCAGTGGAGCAGTGCTGGAGGATCTCAGACAGCGTGGTGCAGTGCGAGATGTGATGAGGTCACTGAGGTAAGATGGTGCTGGTCCATTTTTGGCCTTGTAGGCAAGCATCAGTGTTTTGAATCTGATACGTGCAGCTACTGGAAGCCAGTGAAGGAGCAGCAGTGGGGTGGTGTGGGAAAACTTGGGCTGATTGAACACAAGTCGTGCAGCTGCATTTTGGATCAACATCTACCTCACATCCATCATATCTACATCATATCCATCACATCTACCTCACATCCATCACATCTACCTCACATCCATCACATCTGCCTCACATCCATCACATCTACATCATAGCCATCACATCTACCTCACATCCATCATATCTACATCATATCCATCACATCTACCTTACATCCATCACATCTACCTCACATCCATCACATCTACCTCACATCCATCACATCTACATCATATCCATCACATCTACCTCACATCCATCACATCTACATCACATCCATCACATCTACCTCACATCCATCATATTTACATCATATCCATCACATCTACCTCACATCCATCACATCTACATCACATCCATCACATCTACCTCACATCCATCATATTTACATCATATCCATCACATCTACCTCACATCCATCACATCTACCTCATATCCATCACATCTACCTCAAATCCATCACATCTACCTCACATCCATCACATCTACCTCACATCCATCATATTTACATCATATCCATCACATCTACCTCACATCCATCACATCTACCTCACATCCTTCACATCTACCTCATATCCATCACATCTACCTCAAATCCATCACATCTACCTCATATCCATCACATCTAACTCATATCCATCACATCTACCTCACATCCATCACATCTACCTCACATCCATCACATCTACCTCACATCCATCACATCTACATCACATCCATCACATCTACCTCACATCCATCATATCTACATCATATCCATCACATCTACCTCACATCCATCACATCTACCTCACATCCATCACATCTACATCATATCCATCACATCTACCTCACATCCATCATATTTACATCATATCCATCACATCTACCTCACATCCATCACATCTACATCACATCCATCACATCTACCTCACATCCATCATATTTACATCATATCCATCACATCTATCTCACATCCATCACAGCTACATCACATCCATCACATCTACCTCACATCCATCATATTTACATCATATCCATCACATCTACCTCACATCCATCACATCTACCTCATATCCATCACATCTACCTGAAATCCATCACATCTACCTCACGTCCATCACATCTACCTCACATCCATCATATTTACATCATATCCATCACATCTACCTCACATCCATCACATCTACCTCACATCCTTCACATCTACCTCATATCCATCACATCTACCTCAAATCCATCACATCTACCTCATATCCATCACATCTAACTCATTTACATTTACATTTACATTTGCGGCATTTAGCAGACGCCCTTATCCAGAGCGACGTACAAAAGTGCTTTAAATCTCTAGTAGTGAATAAATCTACACTGGTACGCAAGAATACAAACTCAATATAAATATAACTCGAATTCTACAAACTTGGAAAGTGCTAATTTAAGTATTTCAGGAAGAGGTAGGTCTTCAGTCGTCGCTTAAAGATAATCAGGGACTCTGCTGTACGGACATCTAGGGGAAGTTCATTCCACCACCTCGGTGCCAGAACAGAGAAGAGCCTTGAATTGTACTTACCTCTCAATCTGAGAGAAGGTGGTACCAGTCGAGCAGTGCTGGAGGATCTCAGACAGCGTGGTGCAGTGCGAGATGTGATGAGGTCACTGAGGTAAGATGGTGCTGGTCAATTTTTGGCCTTGTAGGCAAGCATCAGTGTTTTGAATCTGATACGTGCAGCTACTGGAAGCCAGTGAAGGGAGCGCAGCAATGGGGTGGTGTGGGAAAACTTGGGCTGATTGAACACAAGTCGTGCAGCTGCATTTTGGATCATTTGCAGTGGACGAATAGCGTTCAGGGGGAGACCTGCCAGCAGAGAGTTGCAGTAGTCCAGTCTTGAAATGACAAGAGACTGAACAAGCAACTGGGCAGCCTGTATGGACAGAAATGGTCGAATCCTTCGGATGTTATAGAGAAGAAATCGACAAGAACGAGCAACATTAGCGACATGTGGGAAAAAAGACAGTTCATTGTCCATAGTTACCCCAAGGTTATGAGCAGTGGCTGAAGGGGAGAGCAGAGAGTCATGAAGTGTTATTTGTAGATCTTGACCTGGAGATGAATCACCTGGGATGACCAGCAGTTCTGTTTTGCTGGGGTTGAGTTTAAGTTGGTGAGCCCTCATCCATAAAGATATGTCTGACAAGCATGCTGAGATCCGAGCGGAAGCTGTGGTATCTGATGGAGGGAAGGAAAAGATGAGTTGAGTGTCATCTGCATAGCAGTGATAAGAAAACCCATGTGAGGATATGACTTCACCAATGGAGTGGGTATAGAGGGAGAAAAGGAGGGGACCAAGTACCGAGCCTTGTGGGACACCGGTGGTAAGTCTGCATGGGGCAGATGTGGATCCCCTCCATGTTACCTGGTATGAGCGACCTTCCAGGTAGGAAGCAAACCATTTCCATGCTGTTCCGCAAATACCAAGGCTCTTGAGGGTTGACAAAAGTGTCTTGTGGTTGACTGTGTCGAATGCTGCTGAAAGGTCCAAAAAGATAAGTACAGATGACAGCTTGGCTGCCCGAGCAGCATGTAGTTTCTCAGAAACAGCCAATAGTGCCGTCTCTGTGGAATGTGCCTTTGAACCCAGACTGGTTTGGATCATGGAGGTTGTTCTGTGAGAGATAGACAGACAGTTGGTTAAAAACAGTGCGTTCCAGAGATTTAGAAAGAAAGGAAAGGAGTGATACCGGTCTGTAGTTGTTGATGTCTGATGGATCCAGAGCCGGTTTCTTCAAGATAGGAATGACCCTTGCTTGCTTGAAGGTAGTTGGTACATAGCCAGATGTTAATGACCCATTGATGATTGTGGAGATGAACGGCAGGAGATCTTGTGCGATGGTCTGGAGCGTAGTTGAAGGGATTGGATCCAGAGGACAGGTGGTGGGATTGCAGGATCGGATGACTTGCAGTATCTCATCTTCTGTTAGGGTTGAGAAGCTTGACAGAGACGTAGTGGATTGTTGGCTGTGTTGTGTAGTCATTGTTGGAGAGGAAGTGAAGGTCTGGCAGATTTTCCTAATCTTCTCATCATAGAAGGAGGCAAAGTCATTAGCAGTCAGGGAGGATGGAGCAGGTGCAGCAGGGGGGTTTAGTAGAGAAGAGAAGATGTTGTGAAGCTTACGGGGATCTTGTGCAGAGGCCTCAAGCTTTTCCTTGTAGAAGGTAGTTTTGGCAGAAGTCACCTCCAAAGAAAATCTGGTCAGGAGTGCACGGTAAGATGAGAGGTCTACATCAAGCTGTGATTTTTTCCACTTCCTCTCTGCAGATCGGAGTTCTCGTCGATTACTGCGCAAAACTTCTGACAGCCACGGTGTGGGACAAGAAGTCTTCTTGGGTTTTGTAGTCAAGGGACAAAGGAGGTCCATGGTTGAGGAAAGAGATGAGAGGAAGGAGTCCGTAGCAACGTCTAAGGGTAGAGAGGAAAAGGAGACGGGGTCAGGAAGAGATGAAAGAGTACATGAAGTTACAGAGGAGGGAGAGATAGAGTGGAGGTTAGGACGAATAAGAGAGACATGCAAATTATTTTTAGGTTGAATAGGAAGAGTGATTAAAAAGGAAACCAGGTGATGATCAGAGATTGGAAGTGGAGTGGCAGTCATGTCTGTAGCTGGAGTAGGACGGGTGAAAACCAGGTCCAGGACATTTCCTCCCTTGTGTGTTGGAGGGCAGCTGTTAAATGTCAAGGAGAAGGTATTCAGAAGAGGCAAGAGGCAAGATGACTGAAGTTTGTCGGATGGGAGGTTGAAGTCACCAAGAACTGTCAGAGGGGAGCCGTCAGAGGGGAAATTACTGAGGAGTGTGTCCATCTCTTCTAGGAAGTCCCCAAGGGGACCAGGAGGGCGGTAGATGACAATGATGAAAAGGTTGATTGGAGAGGTAACTGAAACTGCATGAAATTCAAAAGAAGACATGGTTAAATGAGACAAAGGTAGAGGTGTGAAACACCATCTCCGTGATAAAAGTAGACCTGTACCACCACCTCTGCCGATTTCTCTTGGTGAATGAGAGAAAGCATAGGCAGAAGACAGAGCAGCTGGTGTAGCAGTGTTCTGTGGGGATATCCAGGTCTCAGTAAGTGCCAGAAAGTCAAATGTGTAGTGGGAAGCCAGGCCTGTGATAAAGTCAGCTTTCCTTACAGCAGACTGACAATTCCAGAGCCCACCTACCACCGCTGTTTGAGATTGAGACAACAGGGAAGGGTAGATGAGGTTACTGGCGATGTGACATCTGTTCTCATATCCATCATATCTACCTGAAATCCATCACATCTACCTCACATCCATCACATCTACCTGAAATCCATCACATCTACCTCACATCCATCATATTTACATCATATCCATCACATCTACCTCACATCCATCACATCTACCTCACATCCATCACATCTACCTCACATCCATCATATTTACATCATATCCATCACATCTACCTCACATCCATCACATCTACCTCACATCCTTCACATCTACCTCATATCCATCACATCTACCTCAAATCCATCACATCTACCTCATATCCATCACATCTAACTCATATCCATCATATCTACCTCATATCCATCACATCTACCTGAAATCCATCACATCTACCTCACATCCATCACATCTACCTCACATCCATCATATTTACATCATATCCATCACATCTACCTCACATCCATCACATCTACCTCACATCCTTCACATCTACCTCATATCCATCACATCTACCTCAAATCCATCACATCTACCTCATATCCATCACATCTAACTCATATCCATCATATTTACTTCACATCCATCACATCTACCTCACATCCATCACATCTACCTCACATCCATCACATCTACCTCACATCCATCACATCTACTTCACATCCATCACATCTACATCACATCCATCACATCTACCTCACATCCATCACATCTACATCATATCCATCACATCTACCTCACATCCATCACATCTACCTCACATCCATCACATCTACCTCACATCCATCACATCTACTTCACATCCATCACATCTACCTCATATCCATCACATCTACATCATATCCATCACATCTACCTCACATCTATCACACAATTTACAGTACAAACCTTACAGTCTGTACAGTTCAACCCTGTAGAGAAGGGAAATGAAAGTCAGTAGGAGTAAGACAGAGTACATGTGTGTGAATGAGAGGGAGGGCAGTGGAGGGGTGCGGTTGCAGGGAGAAGAGGTGGAGAAGGTGGAGGAGTTCAGGTACCTGGGGTCAACAGTGCAAAGTAATGGAGAGTGTGTTAGAGAAGTGAAGAAAAGAGTGCAGGCAGGGTGGAGTGGGTGGAGAAGAGTGATAGCAGGAGTGATTTGTGATAGAAGAGTATCTGTGGGAGTGAAAGGGAAAGTTTATAGGACTGTGGTGAGACCTGAGATGTTGTATGGATTAGAGACAGTGGCATTGAGTAAAAGACAGGAGGTGGAGCTGGAGGTAGCAGAGCTGAAGATGTTGAGATGTTCGTTGGGAGTGACGACGATGGACATCATTAGAAATGAGTTTATTAGAGGAACAGTGCATGTAGGACGTTTTGGAGACAAGGTGAGGGAGGTGAGATTGAGATGGTTTGGACATGTGCAGAGGAGGGACATGGGGTATATCAGTAGGAGAATGCTGAGGATGAAGACACCAGGAAGGAGGAACAGAGGAAGATCAGGGAGGATCCAAGAAGGACAGGGGTGTATGGAGACAGATGATCCGCAGTGGAGACCCCTAATGGGAGAAGCCGAAAGGAGAAGAAGAAGATACAGCCTATGTGTGTGAGAGATGTGGTAGTATGAGTGTAAAGTTTACAGAGGAGCAAGACAACCAACAGATGTGTTAATAATTCAATCTCCTGCCTCACACACACACACACACACACACACACAAACACACACACACACACACAAACACACACACACACACACACACACACACACACACACACACACACACACACACACACACACACACACACACACACACTCACACAGAGCATTATGTCTACAGGGAAGTCACTCAGGTGTGA
Source organism: Silurus lanzhouensis (assembly GCA_039877035.1). Classification (NCBI taxonomy): domain Eukaryota; kingdom Metazoa; phylum Chordata; class Actinopteri; order Siluriformes; family Siluridae; genus Silurus; species Silurus lanzhouensis. Next base: position 60,158 of record JBCEWE010000660.1, on the reverse strand, counting down.
AATTAATGCATTATTTCCTGCAAGGAAACATCATGGAGAGTCATTCACCTACACACACACACACACACACACACACACACACACACACACACACACACACACACACGCACACACACACACACACACACACACACACACACACACACACATACACACAC
>JBCEWE010000660.1:47500-52500 GCA_039877035.1 Silurus lanzhouensis | reverse complement strand
TTAAAAAACAAAAACGAAAATAGAAAACAAGATATGAGATTCTTTTACTGCGGGAGAAGAAGCTACTGCTAACATCATCAAGATTTTAAACCTCATCTTTAAACATCTCATCATCCACTCAGGAGGATGAGGAGGACTGGGACAAGGAGGATGGGGGGTAGGATGAGGAGGACGAGAAGGATGAGGACAAGGAGGACTAGGGCGAGAAGGACGAGGAGGAGGACAAGGAGGACAATAGGGACAAGGAGGAGGAGGACAGGGAAAAGGAAGACGGGGAGCAGGATGAGAAAAAGGAGGACAAGGAGGATGAGGACGAGAAGGACTCATGTTAGTGTTGTTGCAAAACAACTTAGAAATGACCATATGATGAAAACCTGACACATGACGTTTCCAGCTACATGTGGTTGTTCAAAAATCTGGTACAATTACATTTCGCCTTCACTTGAACTAGGAGACCCAAACATGTTCCCCTGTGCACAAAGCCAGTTCCTTGAAGATCTGTTTTCAATAGGTTGGAGTGGAAGATCTCCTGCTATAGAGATCCAACACCTTTGGGATGAATGACTTTACTGTAGAAATGGAGGCCGAAAATCTAAATCTGATGTTACCTGTGAGAGGGAAGATACAGAGTCCAGCACTGAACCCTGTGGGACACCAGAGGAGAGAGAGCTGAGAGTGAGTCCGGCTGGAACAGATGTGGATTTTCTCCAGGTGAGAACAGAACTGTTGTTGTGCTGCACCACAATCCACAAGACTGATGAAAATGGACATGAGGGGCAGCTAGAAGGTCAAGGAGGATGGAGACTGGTGACAGATCGACTGGTCTTGTGGTGCAAAACTTCTCAGTGAGATGAACAGCAGTTCTTTATGGATTAAGTTGTTTTTTAGACTGAAAATCTGAATCGCATTGCGAGTGAGATGTTCCACAGCTTCTCACCCACAGCAGTTTTAGAGTCACTCAGATCTCTCCAACTCTGATGCATTTCTGTTCATCTTACATCATTAACATTCATTAAGAACACAACATGACGTTTATTTATAAACATTTCTAGTATTTGATCAACACTCGAGTCCTTCAGACGTCCAGGAGAAACCACGTTTTGCTGCCTCCACATGTGCAATTTAGGGAGACAATCGATTGTAAGGAACATGTGGAACACATGTTTTGTGGAAATTAAGGATGTCTATCAACTAAAACATAAGTGCAGCTGGACTCAGATTACCTCCATCACAGGTTGGGCACCACAGTGAGCTTCCTGGTCATATGGCAGCTTTCACGTTACTTATTTTCCACATGGACCATGTTCTGCTACTGCTCTTCTGGGAAGATGTTCCACTAGATACTGTGGAAATTCATTCAGCTACAGGGGTGTTAGTAAAGTGTTAGTGTCAGGTGCTGCTGTGGGTGAGAGAGATTTGGAACAACCCTCACAACCTTCAGAGATCCTTAGAATCTTTGAAAAGACCCTCAGAATCATTAGAGAGACCCTGAGGAAACAACACTAAAGCAATATTGAACCACAACTCTGCACAAACTCTATGACCCTTACTGTGGATCTCTCCAAGTTTGCTTCTCCCTCTGTGTGTGTGTGTGTGTGTGTGTGTGTGTGTGTGTGTGTGTGTGTGTGTGTGTGTGTGTGTGTGTGTGTGGTTTGTAAGGTGTGTATTAGACGAGACTTCAGAGGAAGGTTTGGTAATAAAAGTGTTATTCTTCTGCATGGCCAATAGACTTTACTGCACCCAACAGAGCTCTACACAAACACTGAGGGTCATCACACACACACACACACACACACACACACACACACACACACACACACACACACACACACACACACACACACACACTCTCCTTATTCATTCCCAGGAAGAGGAGTGTTATACTTTACCGGCGGCCAAATAGACCATTTTAAAACACACACACACACACACACACACACACACACACACACACACACACACACACACACACACACATTATGAAAACAAGCTAAAACATCAAACACCACACACACACAGACAGATACACACATACACATTAAAAGACATACAAACGACAGACACACACACTTAGGAAGTGTTCCATAAGCCACACATTCCACGCTGAGACGAGCCCAAGAGTGGGTTCTATTTCCACTGAGAACAATTTCCTGTCAGAGATTTCACTCAAATAACACACACACACACACACACACACACACACACACACATACATGATTGGGAGTTGCCGTACTCTGTATGGACCAAAAATCCTCTCAGAGGGAAAATTCAACATTTCATATCTGCCAGAAGGAGCTTTATGGCTTTTCCTGTGTGTGTGTGTGTGTGTGTGTGTGTGTGTGTGTGTGTGTGTGTGTGTGTGTGTGTGTGTGTGAAATGAAAACAATATTTAAATGCGGCCTTTCTGATGTACAGAGGGTGAGAAACATAAATCCTCTGAATATTAGTTTGTGCATGCACACACACACACACACACACACACACACACACACACACACACACACACATACACACACCCACCCACACACACACCTTCAGAGCTGCTGAAAAGTGGGCGGTGCTGGCTGCATTGGGTTGCCATGGTTATCGGCGTATTCTGATTGGTGGATCCGGCTGTAGAATTGTGGATGGGTGTAATTAGATGTCGATGAACATGTAGAGCGCCTCCGTGTGGTCACTCACTTCCTCACACCTCGCTCCTCTCCACCAGCACACACAACCTCCCAACCAATCCCCTTCAGCCTGGGAAACAGGAAGTGACATCATCATTAATGACCACCTCACTGCATTATTACACATTCAACATTGCAATTATTTTATTTTTTATAATCAAACATGCAGCATCGTGGTGTTCGAGAACAAAGAAAACAAAACCCCAAACATCTCACACACTTCGCACCACATTCCTCCAAAGCAAACCATCACACAATTCCTTTACCTCACAAATACACACACAGAGTGTTCTACACTCTCAAATCCAAACTCCACAGCACTTCACTTCACTTCACTTCATCTGCCTACATCTCTACAGTTCTTCAGTATGGGGTCCATTACCCACGGATAAAAACAGGGACAGCAGTCCAGCGGGTAAAATTCTAAGTTCAATTTTGTAAAACTACTAAAAACTCACCACAACAGTCCAACAACGCCTACAGAGCAGAGCTGGGGATTTCCCTCGCTATGTAAAAATCTAAAAGCTTGCAGCAAAATTCTGCTTTTACTTAAATTCCTCTGAGTCCAAATCCCAAAAGTACAGAGCAAACAAATACCTGTAAATACCTACTAATACAAACAGACATCAATATAAATACAACTATAAATACCAACAAATACATATAAATGTAAAAACCTTCAAATAAATATAAATATACATATGAATGCCTACAAAATACAAATAAATATGAATACATATGATTACCTACAAATACAGATAAATATATCTCAAATATACATATAAATGTAAATACAAATTACTTCAAATATATATAAACTTATACAAATGAATAAAATCACATACAACACAAATACAAATAGAAATAAATAAACAGAATAAATAAATAAATATAAATTGAAGTAGAAGATATTTAGATCTCAGTGAGTTGAGTTTTCCAGCTGCAGATACACGACACATGACTACACACAGTCTAAATATTTCTTTTTCATTCTTTGCCTTATTAAACATTCTAAGAGTGTGTATCTGTGTGTGTGTGTGTGTGTGTGTGTGTGTGTGTGTGTGTGTGTGTGTCTGTATGCGTGTGTGTGTATCTGTGTGTGTGTGTGTGTATGAATTCTTCCTTATTATAAATATTTATGCACCGGACAATTTGGTGTCTACTTCCCTTTACACACACACACACACACACACACACACACACACACACACACACACACACACACACACACACACACACACACAAAATTTAAAACACTGGAGGACAGATATAAACAGGATATACACTCTGTGTGTGTTTTCGTGTAAGAAGTTTAGTTTTTTAAACAATCTAGTTTAATCTACTCTGGTTTTCGGCTCCTCTCAATGTTCCTCTAAAATGGTTCTGGTGTTGTTTTATTTTTTGTGTTGGAGCTACGAGGTTGAATAAAGCTAACAAGTAATGGAACTGTCCAGTCACCCGTTTTGCATCACGCAGAATAAACCTTGTTGCTTCATGTAGTTTTGTAAGGTGTTGTTTATTATGTATTTGAAGGTTGTTTACAGCTGAAAAGTTCCTCATGTTCCTGCTCCTGTTCCTCTGCACTGTTAGAGCTCCACACTGACCCTGGGTCTGAGCTGGACTCCTGTGGTGCCGTACATGCCGTATTAAACCTGTGAAGCGCTTTCGTCCTCTCATGCCATGAAGCAGTGCAATGACATGCAGACAATAAAGTGTAAAGTAAGCGTGTGGAGAAAAGGACATGTTATACCAGAACATAAAACTTAAGAAAGCTTCACATAATAACATCATGTCAGTGAACAAGGCCAATGTACCCCATGATGCATTGTGCACTGAAAAGTTTTTACAAAACTGGAAGGAAATAAGGAGCTGCAAACCAAGCACATGAAAGCCCAGAACAGAAGAAACCATAGAATACATGGAACCTGGACTAGAATACAAGGGAACTAGAAAATAATAAGGATTATGTTGAACCTAGGCTCAACTTAAAGAATAATAAAACTAAGAAAGTGGAAACCTATAATCCAGAGACAGGGGAAATCATAGAGGATACGTGGAGCTACAACTTGGACCCTAAACTAGAAGTAATGAAATTTGAGAAGAACTAGATCATAGAAAATAATAACAACAACAATGGGAAACTGGGGACACCAGAATCTAGGGAACACCTAGACCCCAGAAAAGACAGAAATGAACGAAAACTAGAAAACATTTGGAACCTAGACTAAATAAAACAATGGAACAAGAACATGAACACCTAAAAAAGCATGAAGCCAGGGTGCAGCTGAATCCTAGAACAGAAAAAGTGAAGCTGAAAAACCCTGCTAA
>JBCEWE010000660.1:32500-42500 GCA_039877035.1 Silurus lanzhouensis | reverse complement strand
CTCCTCCTGCCCCACCCTGCTCCTGCCCCACCCTGCTGCTGCATCACCCTCCTCCTGCCCCCCTGCCTCCTGCACCCTCCTCCTGCACCACCCTGCTCCTGCCCCACCCTGCTCCTCCCTCTTCCCTTCATCACCCTCCTCCTGCACCACCCTGCTCCTGCCCCACCCTGCTCCTCCCTCTTCCCTTTATCACCCTCCTCCTGCCCCACTATGCTCCTCCCTCTGCCCTGCCCCACTTCATTTCTAATAGATTTCTTCTGATCTTTGAATATGTTGCTGTAGTTTGTGTTCTATTATTTATATATATTATTTATATTAGTTATCTGCACAAACATCTGCCTTGGAAAAAGAGCACCAATAAAATTTCTTTAAAAATAAAAACATTTATTTCCAGGTTAGAATTAAATATATTTCACTTCATGGCATTGATTAGGTTCGATCTTGTAAGATGGTAATGATTTCTACACTCTGTGTTTTTTCAGATACAATAAATAAAGCAAATAAAAGCATTACGTAATATATATATATATATATATAAAATGAAATTAAATAGAAAACTGAGGAAAGGAAAAGGAAAAAACCTAAATAAAAAAGAAAGACAATTAATTTAATTCAATTAAAATACGTGGAGAAAAAAAAGCAAGAGAAAGGCAAACAGAACAAACCAAAGAACAGAGGAAAAGAGATGGAAAAGAAAACAATAAAGAATTTACACAAAACAAAATAAAACTAGAAAGAAAGAAAACAAATATTATTTTATATAGAAATATAAAGATTTTGTTCATAAAACTCTAAAATATCCACAGTGCAGGTCTGAGTGATAATATAATCATAATATATTAATTATATATATATATATAATAAGCAGAAGAGGAGGAAGGTGGAGGTATATTTAAAAGAAATGAAGGTATATACACTGTTGCATTTGTTTACACTGTACATTTGTATGTGTGTGTGTGTGTGTGTGTGTGTGTGTGTGTGTGTGTGTGTGTGTGTGTGTGTGTGTAAGAGAAAGACTGAGATCTGACTCACTATCAGGAATCAGAAGTTTCTGGAAGAAGTGACGGGGTGATGGACGGATGAACAGACGAGCAGAAAACACATTTTGTCTTTTATACATTGGCTTTAAATCTGCTCTCACTGCGGAAAAACTCTCAACGCTGATGTCATCGATAAAACACTCGCCTTTTAAAGGTCATGCGATATTTACGACCTTCACGACCTCATGCACACACACACACACACACACACACACACACACACACACACACACACACACACACTTACACAACCATCCCTGTCTCTCATACACACAATCTTTACTTCAAAGACACACAGAGATGGAGACTCGTCTTTCATGAGGGTGAGACAAGACGCCTGAATTCACTCTGCGCTCAGACGCAGTAAACTCACAGCAGCGTGCAGCCTTATGCATGCCAGCGTCTAAAACACACACACACACACACACACACACACACACACACACACACACACACACACACACACACACACACACACACACACACACACACACACACACACACACACACACACACACACGTCTTAAAGAATTTACACACGTGTGTGTTTTCATTTTGAGCTCCAGATGGTGTTTTTCTGCTCTATAGCAAGGATTTATTCACAAATTACACACACACACACACACACACACACACACACACACACACACACACACACACACACACACACACACAGGTCTAAACCAATCAGAATCCAGCTGTTTACCAAACAATCAAAGTGTAACCTGGTTAGAATCCAGAGATTTATAAAACACTATGAACCCTGTTTAGAATATAGTCATTTTTTCATTTTTTTTTTGCAGCTATTAGCCACTAGTTAGATTTGGTTAAGGTGACATATCTATAAATAAACACAAGCTAGTGTATGCTAAAGCTAATGCAATTAGTATTAGCTACAAAACTTCTTTTCTTTTAATTTCTTAAATTATTTTTCCCCGAATGTGACTTTAAGCTTTTACATAAATCTGACAGATGCAAGACAAGGATCATAACTTATTGCCACTCTTGTTTGTAGAAAAATGTGTGTGTGTGTGTGTGTGTGTGTGTGTGTGTGTGTGTGTGTGTGTGTGTGTGTGTGTGTCCCTGTCTGTTCGTGTGTGCGCGTGTGTGCACGTGTGTGTGCGCGTGTCTGAGCAGCTGCTCCAACAATAACTGTTGTTTTCATGGCTCAGTGAAACATCAGCGCTGTATAAATACGACGCTCATGTGTTTGTCTTAACGCTAATAAATGTTTGGACGGTTTTGTCAAAGTCGCTTTTAACACAGCAGGAAGTTGTGCACTTCCTGTCTCACACACACACACACACACACACACACACACACACACACACACACACACACACACACACAGATTTAAACATCCTGCTGAGATTCTGTGGGATGGAGAAAATGGACCACTGCAAAAACACTCACACACATACAGTCCCTTAGTAGACAAGCCGTGTGTGTGGTGTGTGTGTGTGTGTGTGTGTGTGTGTGTGTGTGTGTGTGTGTGTGTGTGTGTGTGTGTGTGTGTGTGTGTGGTCTAATGTTGGTGGCAAATAAAAAAATAAACATCTTTATATGAAACTCTGCAGGTGTGAACCTCAAACATCTAATTACACAGCCTGAGTTCGGACAGTGTGTGTTTGTGTGTGTGTGTGTGTGTGTGTGTGTGTGTGTGTGTGTGTGTGTGTGTGTGTGTGTGTGTGTGTGTGTAATTACAGCTGCTTTAATCAGACCTCAGTATAATGTGTATATACAGGTATAAACACCTTTTCAACCTGCTCACTGAAAGCTGTTGATTCATTTTATATATTTACATATAATAACATGTGCAATATGTTCTTAGTTCACCGACACCTTTCTTACATTTTTTAATACATTTTGTATAAATATAATATATAATTGATTTCTAAATTATATTTTTCATTTATGTAAATATAATATAATATATATACACTATAAACTGAGGCAGTCTCTCGCAAAAGAATTTCATTTGAAAAAACTTCTCATACCCCTAATCTATTTGACTTTATTTTAAATCACTTGATATTTTTAAATGATTGTTTTTTATTTTAGGTTTTTCCCCACACTTCATTATATACCTTAATTTAAAAAGGAACATTTAAATAAACATAAATAAAGATGTTAAAGTTGTTAATAGATTGTTGCCTAAATTGTAGTAATTTTGTAAGCATTATTGTTTTAATGTTACTGTTTACTTCATCAATGCTATCACCTTATTATTATTCATTAGAAGCTCATTAATATTCACGAGACTTGTACATAATGATTCTATTAAGTCCTTTCTATTTTAAGTGCAATGAAACAGATTCGTACACATAAATGAGAAAGACAAAAGACTCTCAGGTGTGTTTTGTAGGTTAGAGTTAAACTACTGGGACTGTTCAGGAACTACAAGTCAGCACTTTACAAACACACACACACACACACACACACACACACACACACACACACACACACACACACAAATCTAGGGCATGCGAGAGGAGACACTGGAAAACAAGAAAAGACTCACAATCAGGACAGCACACATAGGCGTAACAGATTATGTGACTTAGCACAGATGTGTGTGTGTTTGTTTCTTATTTATGCCAGGACACACACTTGCTGATAATTACCACGTTAGCATTAAAGCTAATTAGCATAATATCCCTTGAGTTAGCGTAGCAAAGTTGCAGTCAGTAAGTGTTAGCTCAAGCTACAAACCACTGCTCGTGTGTGGAGAAGCTAATCACATCATGCTAACATGTGGCAAAAAAGTGTGTGTGTGTGTGTGTGTGTGTGTGTGTGTGTAAGTGGGGAGAGAGAGAGAGAGAGAGAGAGCCTGTTGAAAGCAGCTGCTGGACAGACTAGTTTGGCTCAGAGCCCGAACAGCGCACACACACACACACACACACACACACACACACACACACACACACACACACACACACACACACACACATTTAGCATTCAAGTGCATGCACACACACACACATACACACACACACACACACACAAGTATACAAGCTTCTAATAAATAAATAAATCAGGTGTGAGGGTTTCAGAATGTTTCATTAATAAAGATTACATTTCTGAAAGATGAGAAACATTTAATAAATAATTAAGCATTTATACATGAGACAGGAATGTGAGCCCTTACACACACACACACACACACACACACACACACACACACACACACACACACACACACACACACACACACACACACAGGGCACGATTGATATTGCATTGTATTTATATACAACGTGCTGGTGGCCAGGTCCCTGCTAAATTCCGTTGGTTTTTTGTTTTGTATGTTTTAATAAAGAAATAAAACAAGGATTTCATGTAAAATGTCCTGATCATCAGATTTAAACACCCTGGTTGCCAAGTCCTCAGTAATCACACACAGATCTTTCACTTTATTCTTCACATCATCAGATATTTGAGTTTAAAGTAAAAATTTTTTGGAGCGATACTATTTTTAATTTGATCCTATTTAACAAAATCTTTTTTACAATTATTTTGTTTCTACTTCTGAAATTACACAGATTTTTTTCCTCCCATAATATTTCATAAGATTTTACACTCTGAGACCACATGGAACATTTCTGACTTATTAGAACCACCACAGGGGCGGGTTTCTAAAGCATGACATCAGCGGAAGGAAAAGTTTTACATTTTATGAGGTTTATTTAAAAGTAAACAAATAAACATGAAAATAAATAAATAATAAGATATATAAATAGATATAAATAAATAATTTTATATGATATATAAATAGATAAAATAAATAGATAAATAAACAAGCATTTAAAATAAGAACATATATGAACATTCAAAACAAAGAAAGAAAGAACAGGCTGAATTGTGCAACATTGCGTGTGGGATGATTAAACATTTTAAAGGGTTTACTGAAACAAAGACATCAGAGACAAAAACACAGTGTCCACTCTCATAAATGCTACACACACACACACACACACACACACACACACACACACACACACACACACACACACACACATTCCGCTAGCGTGTCATCGTAAAAATCGCACAACTGTTGGACGTTCCATTCTACGGTCTGATTACACGGCTTTAAAAAGAGACCACATGTGCGTATGAAATATAAATCAGACACTCGATACACACACACACACACACACACACACACACACACACACACACACACACACACACACAGGTCTTCTCATTTTCTCATTGATTTGTTCATTGATCTTTCACTTCCTCTCCTTGAACCAAGGGAGAGTGTGTGTGTGTATGTGTGTGTGTGTGTGTGTGTGTGTGTGTGTGTGTGTGTGTGTGTATACGTGTACAATAACAGCTGAACGTTTTATAAACTTGTAGCACAATGGTCTAGCTAGTGTAAAGATTACACACAAGCACATATACACAATCACACACACACACAATAACACAAATACATACATGCACACATGAATACATACACAATCACATACACAATCACACACACACACAGTTCTATATTGCTGTGATATAACGAAGTTTGTGTACAGCAGTCTATAGGAACAGTGTGTATGTGAAACTGTGTAGATGCTGGAATTCATTCACAATCTGTAACACTTTAAACTTTCAGTAAAAAAATTCAGCTTTATATTTCTATATATATTTTTATATAATTATTTATATATAATATTTATTTCTATACATTAATTTTATATATTAATATTTATATATAATATTTATTTCTATACATTTATATTTCTATATGCAACTGTAGAATCTGTATACTGTATTTATGATAAATGGTCAGGGTTTGTCCTGTGTTTATACTTTATTTTATTACCTACAGGTTGGATTTAATTTATAATATCACTTTATTATTATTATTATTATTAAAATATTATTATTAACAGTATTTTGTTATATTCAGAACTTGCATTTTTTTCCCCCCAAGTCTGGCTAATTAGCCTGCAGAATATATATCATCATTAGTATCTCAAAAACACACACACACACACACACACACACACACACACACACACACACACCTGTCCTCTATTTTTACACTCTTACTTTATTCTCACAGTTTTTTTTTCCAGACCCTCATTAAGAAGTGTAAGATAAACCTCAGTGTGTGTGTGTGTGTGTTTGTGTGTGTGTGTGTGTGTGTGTGTGTGTGCGCGCATGTGGATAGGTGGGTGATGGTTATATACCTGAGGGAGACTGGAGCCTGGGAATAAAAATAGAGGACTGGTATGTGTGTGTGTGTGTGTGTGTGTGTGTGTATTGTACATGTCAGCGGTTTCCATGACAACACGTTCCCTTAGCGTACCTCTGTGTGTGCAAGTGTGTGTGTGTGTGTGTGTGTGTGTGTGTGTGTGTTTAAAATACAACAGTGTCAGCTGATTTTGTTAACGCAGAGCTACACAGGAGAACCAAGAACTAAAAACTCAGTAAGAACTCAGGAGCCTCTGTGTGTGTGTGTGTGTGTGTGTGTGTGTGTGTGTGTGTGTGTGTGTGTGTGTGTGTGTTTAGAGTCTCTGGGGGTTAACAGTCCTTGGAAAAGCATGACTTCACTGAATATTTATCTGTCACTGTTAATATATCTGTTAGACACACTGTGTGTGTGTGTGTGTGTGTGTGTGTGTGTGTGTGTGTGTGTGTAGGAAGTCATTAGCCTCGTCTGGCCTTGTAATGACATGGTTAGCTTAGCGTAGCATTGAATGTAGCCTAGAGCTAAATCACTAGTTGCAGCTAATGTACCAAAGCCGATAGCCCTGAGGTTTAATAGCGTAGCGTAGCCCAGCATAGCGTAGTGTAGCGTATAGCTCGGGATGACATATTGGTAAAATCTGACCATTATATAACTTTCTATAACAAAGGGGGAAAAAATAATTAAGAAAAGCAATAAAAGTAGGGAAGCATGTAAATGAATCTGGGGATTAAAGAAAAAATGAATTAAAAAAAAGAATAAAAGGGTGAGTGAGAAAGAGAAATAGAGAGTAAGTGAGAGAGAGTGAGTGTGTGTGTGCGAGAGAGAGAGAGAGAGAGAGAGAGAGAGAGAGAGAGAGAGAGAGAGAAAAAAGAGATAAAATAATAGCTGAATATAAATACACATTATAGTAGTGTTGCTTTTTTGTTTATTCCAAACTATTTCTCTCTCTCTCTCTGTGTGTGTGTGTGTGTGTGTGTGTGTGTGTGTGTGTGAGGAGTGTGAAACAAGTGGCAGGAGTGTGAGGTTTTTATTTGCAGATGAACAGTTAGAGATGGTTGCCAGGTTTCATCAAAATTCCCAAACACTCAAACAAACAAATAAACAAACAAACCTTTTAAAATGTTCAGGCTGCAGGTGAGTGAACATTTCATCTAATAACAGTGGAGTGTGTGTTTGTTTTATTACAGATCTCTCTCTCTCTCACACACACACACACACACACACACACACACACACACACACACACCTGTATGATAAAGCTCAAACACACTGCAGTTGTTTAATCAACATCTCACCCACACCATACCTATTCATAATCAATTACTGTTTAAAAGTGTATGTGTGTGTGTGTGTGTGTGTGTGTGTGTGTGTGTGTGAGATCTGTAATGAAACAAACACACACTCCAGTGTTATTAGCTGAAATGTTCACTCACCTGCAGCCTGAAAATTCCTCACCACAGCAAGTGACAATGTTATTCTGTGGTCAACTGCTATTGGCTATCACTTTAACCACACCCACTTCCTGTTTTCAACCTGAATATGGCTGCCTGTGTAAAGAAAGAAAGAAAGAAAGAAAGAAAGAAAGAAAGAAAGAAAGAAAGAAAGATTGTAATATATTACATAATCTGAACAAATAAACACATTATTAAGGTAATTTGCAAAATTAAAATAGAAGAATAAAGTAAAATGAGAAATTACTACTTGGTCAGATAGAGGGAGAGCTATAGAATAGATGGATAGAGGGGAGATGGAGAGATGGGTAGAGGTAGGGATGGAGAGATTTATAGAGGGGGAGATGAATAGATGGGGAGATGGATAGAGGGGGAGATGGAGAGATGTATAGAGGGGGAGATGGAGAGATGAATAGAGGGAGAGATGGAGAGATGTATAGAGGGGGAGATGGAGAGATGTATAGAGGGGGAGATGGAGAGATAAATAGAGCGGGAGATGGAGAGATGTATAGAGGGGGAGATGGAGAGATGTATAGAGGGGAGATGGAGAGATGAATAGAGGGAGAGATGGAGAGATGTATAGAGGGGGAGATGGAGAGATGAATAGAGGGAGAGATGGAGAGATGTATAGAGGGGGAGATGGAGAGATGAATAGAGGGAGAGATGGAGAGATGTATAGAGGGGGAGATGGAGAGATGTATAGAGGGAGAGATGGAGAGATGTATAGAGGGGAGATGGAGAGATGTATAGAGGGGGAGATGGAGAGATGTATAGAGGGGGAGATGGAGAGATGAATAGAGGGAGAGATGGAGAGATGTATAGAGGGGGAGATGGAGAGATGTATAGAGGGGGAGATGGAGAGATGTATAGAGGGGGAGATGGAGAGATGTATAGAGGGGGAGATGGAGAGATGAATAGAGGGAGAGATGGAGAGATGTATAGAGGGGGAGATGGAGAGATGTATAGAGGGAGAGATGGAGAGATGTATAGAGGGGGAGATGGAGAGATGTATAGAGGGAGAGATGGAGAGATGTATAGAGGGGAGGGAGATGATGAGGGAGATGGAGAGTAGAGGGGGAGATGGAGAGATGTATAGAGGGGGAGATGGAGAGATGTATAGAGGGGGAGATGGAGAGATGTATAGAGGGGGAGATGGAGAGATGAATAGAGGGGGAGATGGAGAGATGTATAGAGGGGGAGATGGAGAGATGTATAGAGGGGGAGATGGAGAGATGTATAGAGGGGGAGATGGAGAGATGTATAGAGGGAGAGATGGAGAGATGTATAGAGGGGGAGATGGAGAGATAAATAGAGGGGGAGATGGAGAGATGTATAGAGGGGGAGATGGAGAGATGTATAGAGGGGGAGATGGAGAGATGTATAGAGGGAGAGATGAATAGAGGGAGAGATGGAGAGATGTATAGAGGGGGAGATGGAGAGATAAATAGAGCGGGAGATGGAGAGATGTATAGAGGGGGAGATGGAGAGATGTATAGAGGGGGAGATGGAGAGATGAATAGAGGGAGAGATGGAGAGATGTATAGAGGGGGAGATGGAGAGATGTATAGAGGGGGAGATGGAGAGATAAATAGAGGGGGAGATGAAGAGATGTATAGAGGGGGAGATGGAGAGATGTATAGAGGGGGAGATAGGGAGGTGGAGAGATGTATAGAGGGGGAGATGGAGAGATAAATAGAGGGGGAGATGGAGAGATGTATAGAGGGGGAGATGGAGAGATGTATAGAGGGGGAGATGGAGAGATGTATAGAGGGGGAGATGGAGAGATAAATAGAGGGGGAGATGGAGAGATGTATAGAGGGGGAGATGGAGAGATGTATAGAGGGGGAGATGGAGAGATGGGGAGATGGAGAGATGTATAGAGGGGGAGATGGAGAGATGTATAGAGGGGGAGATGGAGAGATGTATAGAGGGGAGATGGAGAGATAAATAGAGGGGGAGATGGAGAGATGTATAGAGGGGGAGATGGAGAGATAAATAGAGGGGGAGATGGAGAGATGTATAGAGGGGGAGATGGAGAGATGAATAGAGGGAGAGATGGAGAGATGTATAGAGGGGGAGATGGAGAGATGTATAGAGGGGGAGATGGAGAGATGTATAGAGGGGGAGATAGGGAGGTGGAGAGATGTATAGAGGGGGAGATGGAGAGATAAATAGAGGGGGAGATGGAGAGATGTATAGAGGGGGAGATGGAGAGATGTATAGAGGGGGAGATGGAGAGATGTATAGAGGGGGAGATGGAGAGATAAATAGAGGGGGAGATGGAGAGATGTATAGAGGGGGAGATGGAGAGATGTATA
>JBCEWE010000660.1:15000-25000 GCA_039877035.1 Silurus lanzhouensis | reverse complement strand
TGTACAAAAAATAATTTTGATATACTCTGTATGGCCAAAAGTTTGTGGACACCTTAGCATAAGATTGGAATGAATATTTGTGATCCCATTCCACATTTAATCACCATTTGCTGTTATAATAAGCTCCATTCTTCTTTTTAGAGATTCATTCAGCTACAAGGGTGTTAGTAAAGTTGGATACTGGTTTGGAGCTCTATAACAGATCTTCCACTCCATCCCATGGTAAGCAGATGTTCATGGAGCTGGATTTGTGCAAGGGGGCAGTGTCATGCTGGAACAGGTTTGTATCTCCTAGTTGAAGTGAAGTAAAATTCCATGCTCCTGCATCCAAAGACGTCTGATACAATTGTGTACATCTGTGTTTGTGTTAACAGTTTTTGGAAAGACCACATGTGGCTGGAATCATCAGGTGTCCCAGTACTTTTACACACATGCCCCATAATAAATTAGAATATTTTCGACTACAATAATCTCTCACATGAACATCGACTCCATGAGCACAGCTACACTTCTCACCTACATCCTCCTCCACACAGCATGACCTTTGGCCCACGGCTTCCTCTCACTTCATTCTCTCATTACGCCTGAGACAGGTCCTTCACATCGAGCAGGAACTTTCTCTTTCTGGCTTTATTTTCTTTTGTCTTTACTATCGCACTACTATGTGAGATCTGATTGGATGAGAGCAATGACATCATCAAACACAGTGTCATCCAGATCACAAGTTAATATCAAACAATGAAATTTGAAATATATTAAATTAATTTAACTTAATAAAAATATAGAGATATAAAAGAGATAAAGATATAAAGCTCACATGGGGGAATAATTTCTCTTTAATGTGTCGTATTTTATAAACCTTCATATATTTATTTAATTGATTTGTTTTATTTAAACACCTGCACCTTTATAAATCATTTATTTATCATTTTATCTGATTCAGTTACAGTAATGTATATGTTTATGTTGAATCCTCAGAACAGCTGAATTTATTTTACAGAAATAAAATATTAAAAAAAAGGAGTAATTATTTATTTATATATCATTTCATTTATCTGAGAGATTTGATGTATAACTGCTGCCTCTTCTTCTCCGTATCATACCTAAAGTTAAAGATCATTGAGGACAGAAAACACAGGATAAACACACACACACACACACACACACACACACACACACACACACACAACACACACACACAGAAATTTTGGTGTTAAATTTAATCATTTATCTTATTTTGTTTAGGATAACACACACACACACACACACACACACACACACACACACACACACACACACACACACACACACACACACAAGGTTTCACTTTTAAAAGATTTCAACTGACAAAAGGAAAAAAGACGTTTCCTTGACATACGGTACTGTTACAGTCATATGTCTTTCTCTCTCTCTCTCACACACACACACACACACACACACACACACACACACACACACACACACACACACACACACATTCTCTTAGTGGCAGATGTTTTGTGGTGAATCTCTGACCTTGATGATGTTGAGGCTCTGTAGGACGAAGTGTATCCTTAATGGGCTGTGTGTGTGTGTGTGTGTGTGTGTGTGTGTGTGTGTAAGTGCACATGCATGCATGTGTGTGTGACAGTAAGAACATTAGTTTGAAATAGATCTATCACTCGGGAGCAGAGGAAATGGAAACCAAACGCAGCAAAGAGCTACTGAACACACACACACACACACACACACACACACACACACACACACACACACACACACACACACACATATTTAGGGACACCGGACTGCACCCACTCTCAATGGCCTACTTACAGTGTGTTCATATTAACATTATATTTTATTTTACTTTCATTACATTATTAATGTTTATTTAATCCCCTTCTGCAGGACACCATTTTAATATGGGTAATAATAATTATTATTATTATTTATCAATATAAACGGCCCATTTAAGTTAAATAAGCATGAACAAGAATGTAAAAGTTATTTGTCAATATTTGTTGTGAAAATATTAATGAATATTTGCAAAAAGTTACATTTCATAATTGTTAATAATTTTATTTGGAATAAAAAAATTATTTAATTATTCACATAGTGTAGAGAATTATTAATATATTTAGAAAAACTGGAAAAAGAATGAACATTTTTATATAAAGTTCTCCTGCAGACATTCTGACTGAGTGCAGAAGTTTTTATGCATAAAGAAAGAAATTCCAGAAAAATAATGAACAAACTTATAATTTTTGAAAAAGTGAAACATTTTACTAAATATATATTTAAAAAAGTATGTGACTGAAATTCTTTCGACATCACAGACCTTTTAAAACAACTACTTGAAAGTAATATGAATATAATTAAAAATTTTTACTTTTCATAATAAACAAAACTGAAACATTTTGAAATCTAAATCTGTGGAATTCGTTTGTAATTTATGAAAATAAACGAGTCAACGTAATCGGACAAAAACTTCTGCTCCTGATTTCCTGCATCCGTTCTGACCAGAACATAAAACACGCTCAGATGGTATTGGTTTAGCAGGAGTGTGTGTGTGTGTGTGTGTGTGTGTGTGTGTGTGTATGTGTGTGTGTGTATGTGTGTGTGTGTGTGTTTTAGGCAGACTTGTTCGGGCACCCAGAGATATTCTTATCCACGGGAGAGAAAGAACAAGAGATGAGAGAGACACAGGGATGAAGGGATGAAAGTAAAAAGCTCCAGGAGGATGCCCCCCCCCCCCCCACCACACACACACACACACACACACACACACACAGCCTTAAAGCACAAAAACTTTCAGGAGAAAATAATGGTTGCTGAAGTACCTTCTGTGTGTGTGTGTGTGTGTGTGTGTGTGTGTGTGTGTGTGGTCAGCACATAGTTTTTTTCCCTCGTCCACTATAAACCTATAAAAACGCGTTGTCCCTTTAAGAGCTGAATTAGGTCGCTGGTCGCCGTGGCGTCGCCGGGCTCTGTGAGCCGAGTGATCTGATTGGATGTGATTTGCGAGGCGAGTGATCTGATTGGTTATGATCAGTTCCGTTTCACATGACCCGACTCTCGAGGTTCATGTGTCAGAAAGCATCGCTTCCACGCCAACACACCACAAAGAGGCCCGGAGCCACACACACAGTCTGTCTCATACACACACACACACACACACACACACACGTATCTCACATACACACTGGCATGCATGTACACACAGGCACAGAGAGAGACAACACACACTGAGACACACACACAAATAATCATAATAATATTTGTTTTATATAGCACCTTTAAAAGTAGCATCTCGAAGCACTTTTCAAGCATAGAAGATTTTTTTTAAATAAAGATAAAAAAAATCAATAAATAATAATAATAATAATAATAATAATAATAATAATAAAATGTATAAGAAAAAAAAGAGAAAAATAAAATAAGTAAATAAACATAACAGAATAAATCACAAAAACCCCCCACATAAAAGCTATCCTGAAAAAGTGAGTTTTTAAAGCAGATTTTAAATCAGTAAAAGACTCGGACTGTCTAATCCCAGTGTGGAGAGAATTCCACAGCTTTGGTGCATGTGAGGAAAAAGCCTGATCACCAATAGAGCGTAAATGGGTAGTGGGAACAACTAAAAGACCGAAATCGGAGGAACGGAGATCTTACCTTGGAGTGTAGAAAGTTAAACCAGAAGTACCATGTAGAGCCTTATAGGTCTGACAGGAAGCCAATGCAATGACTCCAAAACTGGAGAAATACAGTGCGCTAACCAGACCTGGTCTTAGTCAGAATCCTAGCAGCCGAATTTTGGACAACCTGTAATTTATTTAATGTAGATTTCAAAACTCTAACAAGCAAAACATTACAGTAATTGATGGGTAAAAAAAAAAAAAACTAAAGAATTAATAAATTTTTCAGCAACCAAAAAATATAACATGGGGCAGAGTCTTACAATGTTCCTGAGATGAAAAATAAGGTTTTAACTGTACTCTGAGCATGAGAGTCAATTGTTATTTAATTTGTGCCAAAAATCACCCCTCAAATTTTTTAGCTTTGATTGAAATTCTAAAACAGAGCCTTCTAATAATAAGGTTTCAATATTAGTATCAATATTGAAGGACAACCAGAGTCTGTGGCACTCAACAGCTCATTTGTAACATTAACTAAAGTTTCAGTACTGTGGAATTTATGAAAACCAGACTGGAGGAGCTCAAAGAGATCATTCACAGTGAGATGTGCTCAAGAAGTTTAAAAAGAAAGGCAAGATTAGAAATGGGACGAAAATGATTGAGGTTGTCCACATCTACGTTACTTTCTTTTGGTATTGAAGTTACAGCAGCAATTTTAAATGCTTCTGGCATCAATCCTGCGCACTAGGAATCATTTATTATATTTAAGACAACATGGCCAAGAGAGGCAAAGCATGGTATAAACAAGTCCGTTTGTACAGGATTCACTATAGAAGTAACTGCTTTCATTTGGGTTTCCAACTCACCAAGAGAGGTCAGATCAAGCAGAGACAATGTAGAGAAAAGTGTAGAGAAATGAGAGATAGTGAAAGAAGGAACATGTGCAGCAGCAGTAATACATTTACGAGCAAAATCGATCTTAGAACTGAAAAAAATCAAGAAATCTATTAAACAGGCAGATTTGAAACCATGTTTTCTTTTGAGCAGTTTATTAATAGTTGTAAATAGTTTACGAGGATTTCTTTGCTCATTGACCGTTATTTGAGAGAAGTACTGAGACTGGACAGTCTCCAACTCTGCCTTATATTCGTTTAAATGTTCTTTCCAAGTTTGATGATGCACACTGAGTCCTAAATGACACCACCTACGTTACATTTTTCGACAAACTGCCTTTATAGCGTGCAGTTCATCCGTATACCAAGGAGCGGAGGATACGTTTTAGAGATTTCATAGATGCAAATAAGCCCAAGCCAGTCAAAAGGGTTGAATTTAAGATGGAAACTTTGTCCTCCAAAGGAGCAGGTGGTGAAAAAACCACCCAGAGAAGAATTAACAAAAACAGAAAAGTCAGAGGGAACACTAGATATCCATTTATGATAATTAACAGTTTGAGTTAGAGGTTCATTTGAATGTTATAGATCGATATAGCCAAGTGATCAGACAAACCCAAATCAGAGGCAGATATTTAAGATACAAAAGCATCATTTGCATTGACCAGATGTAACGCAGGTCCCTTGTTATGTGTAGGACAAACCACCACAACAAGACATTTAAAAGAGTGGAACTGGGGAATAATAGCAGGACCTCTTTTGATTGGTTAGTTGTACAGCACAGTGATAACAACCCCCCACCCCCCACCAGAGAGTCGCGGGAAATCAAACAGTCTGTATCCAGTGGGGGTACGTATATTAAACAAGAGTCCATCAGACCATTTGTTCCATGTTTCTGTTAAACACACCAACCGCTTCTCCTCCCATGATGAAATCCGATACGATCACAGCCTCGTTATTCACAGACCGTGTGATAAAAAGCGCCGCCTTAACCATGTGTGTATGTGTAGATGATGATGAAAGGCATTCCGTGCGATAGCATTGCCAAGATGTTTAAATCAACACCACTGCACAATGTTCTGCGAGGTGTACATTCATATTTATATTCTGATTTTGCACAACCTGGAAGTCAATACACACACACATACACACACAGTCTCATAAACACACTGGGACATTGGAATCTATTACAATTATCATGAACCCAAATATTCTCTTCATCTTTGACTTTTTTTTGTAGAAGATAAACTCCATCGCAGTTTGCCAAGTTTACTCAGTGTGTGTGTGTGTGTGTGTGTGTGTGTGTGTGTGTGTGTGTGTGTGAGTGTGTGTGTGTGAGAGAGAGAGAGGAGTTCACACTCGGTTGTCTCTGCTCTCTCTGTGTGATGATCTGATTAACCAGGGATTTAATTATTCACCAAAACAAGGTGCCCTTTATCTCTCTCACACACACACACACACACACACACACACACACACACACACACACACACACACACACACACACACACACTGGTACAGACAGACAGGCAGTGGGGGGGAATGCTGTGATGTTGTGTGTATGTGTGTTGGCATTCACACGCCCGCTGTGTCGACCCGTCTCTCCCAGTCTGGAGCCCAAATGGATTTCATACATCACTGCGCACACACACACACACACACACACACACACACACGCACACGCACACACGCACACACGCTCGCACACACACGCGCGCACACACGCACGCACACACGCGCGCACACACGCACGCGCACACACACACACGCACACACACACGCACGCGCACACACACACACACACACACACACACGCGCACACACACACACACGCACGCGCACACACACACACACGCACACACACACGCACGCGCACACACACACACACACACACACGCGCACACGCATGGTGAACCTTATAGAAGCTGGTGACAGTATGAACCTGCAGAGTTTTATCCTGTTAGAGATCATACACAAGTGTGAAGGTGAGACAGGACTCAAACCTCCTCCCTCTCTCTATACCTCCCTCTGTCTGTCCATCCCCCTCTCCCTATACCTCCCTGTCTGTCCATCCCCCTCTCCCTCCCCCACTCCCTATACCTCCCTGTCTGTCCATCCCCCTCTCTCTATACCTCCCTCTGTCTGTCCATCCTCCTCTCCCTCTCTCTATACCTCCCTGTCTTTCCATCCCCCTCTCTCTATACCTCCCTGTCTGTCCATCCCCCTCTCCCTCTCTCTATACCTCCCTCTGTCTGTCCATCCCCCTCTCCCTCCCCCACTCCCTATACCTCCCTGTCTGTCCATCCCCCTCTCCCTCTCTCTATACCTCCCTCTGTCTGTCCATCCTCCTCTCCCTCTCTCTATACCTCCCTGTCTTTCCATCCCCCTCTCTCTATACCTCCCTGTCTGTCCATCCCCCTCTCCCTCCCTCTGTCTGTCCATCCCCCTCTCCCTCTCTCTATACCTCCCTCTGTCTGTCCATCCTCCTCTCCCTCTCTCTATACCTCCCTGTCTTTTCATCCCCCTCTCTCTATACCTCCCTGTCTGTCCATCCCCCTCTCCCTCCCTCTGTCTGTCCATCCCCCTCTCCCTCCCTCTGTCTGTCCATCCCCCTCTTCCTCTCTCTATACCTCCCTGTCTGTCCATCCCCCTCTTCCTCTCTCTATACCTCCCTCTGTCTGTCCATCCCCCTCTTCCTCTCTCTATACCTTCCTCTGTCTGTCCATCTCCCTCTCTATACCTCCGTCTGTCCATCCCCCTCTTCCTCTCTCTATACCTCCCTGTCTTTCCATCCCCCTCTCCCTCCCTCTGTCTGTCCATCCCCCTCTTCCTCTCTCTATACCTCCCTGTCTGTCCATCAAGTCAAGTCAAGTCAGGTTTATTTGTATTGCGCTTTTCACAACAGACATTGTCTCAAAGCAGCTTTACACAAATCAACAGTGAAGGTGAATGGTGTGAATTTGTCCCTGATGAGCAAGCTGTGGCGACTGTGGCAAGGAAAAACTCCCTTAGATGTTATGAGGAAGAAACCTTGAGAGGAACCAGACTCAAAAGGGAAACCCATCCTCATTTTGGGTGACATCAAGAGTTTGATCATAAATCTTTCAACAATACAGAACACTGGAGAGTGAGAACTAACATGAGCACTGGAGTATAAGATTATAAGTGATGTTCTTTCTGCAGTCTTATACAGTCTATATGGTTAGTAGCTCCGAGTTTTATGAGCTCAGCATTTGTGATCACCACAGATCCAGCATCAGCTTCTCCATGCCAGAGCCTTTAACACTCCAGGAGGTCCAATGCCAAACTCACACATGTAGCGGGATCCAAATGGCACTGGTACGTCTCTAGATGGTTCGGGATGTTTGTGAGTTCGGCATCTACTTCTTCAAAGGTCCGTAATCATCACGAGGTGGGAGGTGACTGGAGCTGGCCAAACCTCAGGGTGTCTCGGGATGGGGAGAGAAAGAGAAGCAGTGGAGAGCAATTAGCGTAGCTGCTGTTCATGATATTAACAGCACAAGTTGATAATGTGCATGTGATCAGATGTTCTGGAGCACAAGGTTATGATGTGATGTGTGTTATGTGTAGGCTTTGCTAAAAAGATATGTTTTTAATCTACACTTAAACTGGGTGAGTGTGTCTGAGCCCCGAACACCGTCAGGAAGACTATTCCAGAGTTTAGGAGCTAAATGTGAAAAAGCTCTACCACCTTTAGTGGACTTTGCTATTCTAGGAACTACTAGAAGCCCAGAGTTTTGAGATCTCAGGGAGTGTGGCGGATTGTAGCGAGTTAAAAGACTGGATAGATATATGGGAGCCAAACCATTTAGTGCTTTATAAGTGAGAAGTAATAGTTTGTAGTCTATTCGAAACTTAACAGGAAGCCAATGTAGGGACGATAAGATCGGGGTTATGTGATCATATTTTCTTGACCTTGTAAGAACTCTGGCTGCTGCATTCTGGACTAACTGAAGCTTGTTTATTAATGACGCAGGACATCCACCTAGTAATGCATTACAGTAGTCTATTCTGGAGGTCATGAACGCATGGACGAGCTTTTCTGCATCGGATAAAGACAACATATTTCTTAGCTTAGAAATATTTCTAAGGTGAAAGAAGGCTGTTTTAGTAACTTGATTGATATGATTTTTGAAAGACAAGTCGCTGTCTAAAATAACACCCAGGTCTTTTACTGTTGAATTAGTGGTTACAGAACATCCGTCTAAATGCAGGTTGAGATGCTGGAGCTTCTGTATACTAGTTTTTGGTCCGATGAGCAAAATCTCAGTCTTATCGGAATTTAAAAGTAGAAAGTTATGGGTCATCCAATCTCTTATTTCCTTAACACACTCAGTTATCCGACTTAATTGAGCTATATCGCCTGGTTTAGATGAAATATATAGCTGAGTATCATCAGCATAACAATGGAAGCTAATTCCATGCCTTCTAATAATATTTCCTAACGGAAGCATGTATATTGTGAACAGCAGGGGTCCTAGAACTGAACCTTGCGGCACGCCATAATTTACTTGCATTAGCCTGGATAGCTCTCCATTTAAATCTACGAAATGGTAACGATCGGACAGGTAGGATTTAAACCAGCTTAATGCCTGTCCCTGAATGCCGATGTAATTTTGTAAGCGATCTAGGAGGAGATCATGGTCTACAGTGTCGAAAGCAGCACTAAGATCAAGTAAAACCAACAGCGAAATGAAGCCTTGGTCTGAAGCTAAAAACAGGTCATTAGTTATTTTAACTAGAGCAGTTTCTGTGCTATGATGGGGCCTAAAACCTGACTGACCATCCCCCCCTTCCTCTCTCTATACCTCCCTCTGTCTGTCCATCCCTCTCTCTATACCTTCCTCTGTCTGTCCATCCCCCTCTCTATACCTCCCTGTCTGTCCATCCCCCTCTCCCTATACCTCCCTCTGTCTGTCCATCCCCCTCTCCCTATACCTCCCTCTGTCTGTCCATCCCCTTCTCCCTCTCTCTATACCTCCGTCTGTCCATCCCCCCCTCCCTCTCTCTATACCTCCCCGTCTGTCCATCCCCCTCTCCCTCTCTCTATACTTCCGTCTGTCCATCCCCCTCTCCCTATACCTCCGTCTGTCCATCCCCCTCTCCCTATACCTCCCTGTCTGTCCATCCCCCTCTTCCTCCCTTTGTCTGTCCATCCCCCTCTCCCTATACCTCCGTCTGTCCATCCCCCTCTCCCTCTCTCTATACCTCCCCGTCTGTCCATCCCCCTCTCCCTCTCTCTATACCTCCCCGTCTGTCCATCCCCCTCTCCCTCTCTCTATACTTCCCTGTCTGTCCATCCCCCTCTCCCTCTCTCTATACCTCCCCGTCTGTCCATCCCCCTCTCCCTCTCTCTATACCTCCGTCTGTCCATCCCCCTCTCCCTCTCTCTATAGCTCCCTGTCTGTCCATCCCCCTCTCCCTCTCTCTATACCTTGTCCTAAGTTTTGCTTACTAAAGAAATTGATGGAA
>JBCEWE010000660.1:0-10000 GCA_039877035.1 Silurus lanzhouensis | reverse complement strand
CGTTACAGAGCACTGACACTGGAGACTCCTCCTACACATTTCTCCTGCGTTCCTCTTCCAGCCGCACAAGATTACAGCATTGTTTCACCACAAAGCAGGTCCGTCCTCATTTCCTGATTCTCCAGAGGGATTCTCTTCATCCTGAGCACCACGGTTAAGTTTATAGGACAGAAACACACACAGCTTGTTGTGTAACAGTGGAAACTCCTGAAAACATGGAAGGTTTTACTCTTTATACAGCACACTGACACTGGAGACTCCTTCCTAATGTTTCCCTTTACAGAATACTTCACCACGTCAGCCTTTTAAAGAGCGTGTGCTGTACACGTTCCTGGGACAGGAGTCTTCGTATTGATTAACTCATGTGGTCACTTTAGTAATTCTGTAAGGAGTTTGGGGTAAGTGTATCAGCAGTGTGGATCCTCAGCAGATAACCATCTCATTATAATTAACCAGCTCCTGTTAACCAGGGGAGGTGGAACATTAGTGGCTTTGGAGGTCAGAGGTTCAAATCCATGGCCCCTGTGCACGGCCCTGAACCTCAAACCTGCTCAGGTATATGATTGTAATAAATGTAAGTTGCTCTGGATAAAGGCATCTGCCAAATTCCATACGTGTAAATACAACCGTACCTCAAACACTAATATAAGCAGGAGGATGGTTTAGGGCACTCGGAGATCAGTGTTTAGTATTTTTCTGAACTACAGTAAAGTGAACTTGTGGATAAACCGAGGAGAAAACAGAGGCCATCATTTCAAACTGAGTCAAAAGCTTTTGAACAACATAAAAATGTGTTTGTTTTTCTGTTGAAAAGGGTGTATAACGTGTCTCTATCTCTCAGGACCTCTGGGAAACTACAGGAAGTTTTGGAAGATATCTGGTTTTCTTGGAATGGATCTTGGATTCCTGATGAATTAGATGAAAATAAATCAGTAAATTCCAGAAAGTCACATGTCCATACAGGCCCAGTAGAAACACTGCATTCTTCTTCTTCTTCTTCTTATTATTATTATTATTATATTATATATTATTATATATATACAAACTTAAACAGCTGAAGTTCCAGATACGAAAGATCTGCATTGGAGCAGGGTCTGGTCCAAACAGAAGATAATGGTCTGCTCCATTAGATGTGCATGATGGGTTCAATAACTGAGATGTGATCAAATGTTTCAAAAAATCACATTCATTTGTTTTGAAGTTTCATGTTCTCATGACTTTTCTGTGTGGTTTTATGTCCCCTCCCTTTTTAAATATTTCCTCTTAACATCCTCATGTGTGTATGAGGGAAGGAGTGAAGAACAACACAAACCAGAAAGAGACGTGAGAAAGCAGTGACACAATAAACTTCAGCTTTTCATCGCAGTCTGAGGAAGTTCTGTTTTCCCCGATATTCAGGATGGATTCGGTTGTCAGCTTTTGGCAGAAAGAATGTTTACTCTTGCTCTCATACTTCTGGAAAACATATTGGATGATAACTTTATTTGTCCTTGCAGACATAACTTCAATTTTTTTATTTGTTTTTTCTGTGCCTTTGTTCCAGCTATTGGTTGCTTCATTTCAACCTTGTTTTTTGTGGACGTGTCACCAGAATTTAATAATAAAATGGAAAAGACACCACGAAGATTCCAGTACGCTTCTCTTACAGCACTTACCTGGCTGTCCATAGTTCTAATTGATGGTCGATACTTCGCTTGTGCATTTTCAGATTGGGAGGGTTTGTACACAACATATGACACTTTTGGAAAATGGTGCAAGCCGACTGGAAATAATATTTCAGAGGTAAAATGTCAGAAGAGAACTCTGGATTTGATATGCATATCTCAGGTGGGTTCTGAAATAAACACTAACAGATTCCCACATTCTTTAAACATGCAGAGAAATACACGGTGTGTTAGAGGTGTCCATGTGGCTCTGTAATGATTTGCCTTTTTTCCTAATTCTTTGTTTATTTTAGTCCATAGGTATGCTGCTAATATTTGTGATTATAATTTGCTTATCACTGTTAAACTATTTCAAACCACAACCCACCAGTAATACACAACTTCAACAACAAACACCAGAAGGTAAATAGTTCAAAGATCTTTAATACACATTAAGTTATATTTATTTAAATACAATCCTGTAGAGTTTTAATAACACTTTAATTTGTCTGTTATTTTACAGAGATTCAACTGGCGAACATTCAGAGTCCAGGGGAGAATCCAGATGTGCAGAACATCACCTGCTCCTAAATTCATATAAAAATATCTGTAATTGTTTAAATGACTAAAATATATTCTTTTTCTTCTTTCGGCTTCTCTCATTAGGGGTCACCACAGCGGCTCCGTCTCCACAAATAATTACTAAAATGTATTATATTCTACTAATCTAACAACAATGATGTGCTTATTATATGTAAATGTAAATATTAAAGTGTTAAAATGTGATATCAGGTAGGCCGTACCCTAAAGTATTACACTTATTTTAGGCAATATACATTTTGTTATATTCATTATTTTAGTAATAACTTTGGTTTTTTTTTGTTTTTTTTTTAAGATTTTTACTTTTGCAGTAACCTGAGAAACATCTGTAATAAGTCTCTCTCTATACTGTGTGTATGTACACAGTGCTGTGTAGATGCTGATGATCATCTTCATCTCTAGGTTGATGATGAAGTAAAACAGAAACAGTGTAGGAGCTTCAAACTGGGTGAGGATCAAAACTCTGCTCTTAAGGTGAGGTTGTGGAGGACAGTTTCATGTCCCAGGTCCTACACCATAGCAAGACTGAGCACAGCAACAAGACACACAGTAGTTCTACATCATCAGCAGGGTCTCTCCCAGAAGAAGAAGCACAACGAAACGGGTGATGTGAAGGAGCGTAGAGGTGGTCGACCATGAAAACTTAATGCAGCAGATAAAAGACATCATGGTCAGTTCAGGGTTGAGGCACAAAGCAGAGTGCATGAGAGATGGGAACTGGTGTGTGCACACAAATGCGGTGACAGAACTGAAGAGGAGGAAGAATTTATTCTCATTGTAAATGTGTAAAAAGCACAAAACAGAAAAAAACAGCAAACAGATCTTTACAAACACTGGGTAGAGAAAATACAGTGAAATGGCAGAGCAGAAATCAGTCCACAAGTCAAGAAGGAATAAATTAAAATCTTCAAAATCCTGGGAGAAGGAAATGTCAAAATACTGAAAATAAAGTCCTAAAAAAGCACTGCAAAACACTCAAGAACAAAAATATACACAAAGAAACTCATGAAAAGTTTAACATGGGAAACAGACATGAGGAACTGACATGAGGATGGTCAGGAATAATGGTGTCCTCAATGCTGAGAAATCCAGGCAGATACTTCTCCATCACGCAGCAGCTTCAGGGAGGCGTCTGATTGTCCCTGAATTTATTCTGCAGAAGGAAAATCTCCTGGGGTTGAGGTCTGACTTTGACTTGGCCATTTCAACACCTTGTTTTTTTTCTCCTTTATCAGTTCAGATGTTCATTTCCTGGTGTGCTTGAGATCATGAACCTGTTGTGTGATTCATATCAGTTCAGTTAAATCAGATTGACTTTCATTTGTCTCAAGAATCTTCTGCTATAACATTAAATTCATCATCGTTCCAACGCGTGAAAGTCTCTACACCACCATGTTCACACTTCGAATGAGTCGTGTGGTGATACGCTCCATAACCAACAGCTCCACCTTGTGGCAGGCTCAGGTACAATTTAGCAAAATGATGTCAAGTTCCTCATATGTAGGATAGCAGGATGAGTATACGAGTAGGTGGAACAATTGAGGTAATAAGTGTATGGGTAGATGGATGAATGGATGGAGGGATAAGTGAATATATGGATGGACTGAATTATAATTGTACAAATAGATGGATGGATGGATGGATGATGGATGGAGGGATAAGTGTACGAATAGATGGATGGATGGATGATGGAAGGATGGGTGGATGGAGGGATAAGTGTACAGGTAGATGGATGGATGGAGGGATACATGAATATATGGATGGACTGAGGGGTAAGTGTACGGTTAAAAGAATGGATGGAGGAGTGAATGAATACTGATGGCTGAAAAACACAGTACAGAGCACAGTATTAACACACACTGATCAGTGGTGGATTTGAACCCCACCCCTACTGCGATTATTGGTTAAGCATCTAACATAAAAAAAACTTTGGGCAGTGAAAATGTGCAGAAGCTGGTTATATATGTAGAACAATTTCTCCAACAGGTACAGGGGTCTCATATTTATATCTCCCTCAGAAACACAAATCTGCGAGTTTTACTCTACAGTGTAGAGATTTTTTCCATGTGACCCTCTGTGCCAGACTGAGGATTGTGTTCAGACCAACATGACAAATCGAGTCAAAATCTTTCCTGAAATCAATAAAAGGTGTAGATTTGATCTTTATGTTGTTGCTGTATGTGGTTGGTTGTTGACTCGGGTGTGTAGTGTGTAGATGTGCTCAGATAGAAGGTTGATTTTGCTCTTACTCATGATGTTGTGTATAATTAGTGGAATCAGATTGTGTATGAAGGGAAGATTAAACCTGATTCCAGGTGTCTGGGTGAAGAGCGAGCATACAGGAGCGCAGTGAACAGGTTCTGATGTGCACCAGGCTGCAGGTGTCTCAGGGTTTTAGCTTGGTGAGTTCCTCAGTCAGTTCCTCTGGGGTCTGATGAGAAAATGTTAAATATTTAATTGTTTGCAGACTCTAAAATATATATATATATAAATTATAGCTGTAGTGAGAGGGTTTCTGAGTTTATTTCTTTCAATAGGTTTAATACAATATTTAATCCATATTTCTTCATTTTTTGTGGGTGTGTCCTGTTTTTGTTTTTCTCCGTCTCATACACCACAAATTCATCTGTGCAATTTTATAAGCTGTAACTTTGCTTTCTTTTGTAATGCTTGTTGTGTGAGCTGCGTTTCTCCTTCAGCTGCACATGGTGGCGGTGTTGTTTCACCACAAAGCGAAAGAGTTCACCGAAAGATCCTTCATGTACGACTCGCACGCTTTCTCCTGACTGATAGACAGAAGCACACACAGCTTGTTGTGTTACAGTGGAAACTTCTTCCAAACTTTACAGAACACTTCACCACATCAGGCTTTCGAGGAACCGAGTCGGTGCATTAATATACACCTGATACGCAGCTTCACTACTGTCACTTACACCAATTAATATCTAACGACTGATTCTGCTTCATTGTGGTGTAAGAACTTTCATTATATTTCTCACTTTGGTGGTCTATAAATGTCCACTACAAGCACTGAAGTGTCACACACACGCCTGCTTTTAGTGAACCTTCATTCACTGAACTGTGGATCTTATGTGTCTACTGTTTATGATCAAAGTTCTCAGTGCAGCATGCTCACAAATAGCCATGGTTATATTTTTCTCCACATCTGATGCTAGTTTCTGTCTCATCTCCTTCCTGCTCTCTCAGTGGGCACATGGTGATAGTTCTCTGAATCAGACCTGCTCAGTTCCACCAGTGATGCTCCACAGATGAATGTACATCAGGCCCAAAGTCAGTGAGTTCTAGAAACTCAGTGCAGTTGTAGAAATGTAATTTGTGATATGAAACATATAAAAAAACCACACACACAAAACATATACACTATCACACACAATACACACACAATACACACACACACACACACATACACTAATTAACACACACTTTACTATTGTTTGATATTTGCCGTAAAGTGTGTGTGTATTGTATGTATGTATGTGTGTGTGTGTGTGTGTGTGTGTGTGTGTGTGTGTGTGTGTGTGTGTGTGTGTGTGTGTGTGTGTGTTGTGTGTGTATTTTGTGTGTGTGTTTGTGTCCTTCCTGTCCAGCTGGACAAATCTCTTGTCCTTGACCTATAAGATCACGGCTAGAGCTTATCTCTGATGATGTTCTGTGTGTGTGTGTGTGTGTGTGTGTGTGTGTGTGTGTGTGTGTGAGTGTGAGTGTGAGTGTGAGTGTGTCTGTGTGTTTATACAACCTTGCTTTTCAGGGTTGTTCCTCACCCGGAGGAGTCTAGTAGAACTCATGGCTTGTGCAGTTCTGTGTGGACGTCAGCAGCAGCAGCAGCAGCATCATCATGGCCCTGCGAGTGTGTGTCCGATCACTAATCTTCTCTACCAGAGTCCAACTATGGAGAGAAACGTTAAGTTCCAGAAACGTAATCAGACCTTTCAGCAGACACCATGAGCTCCAGAGTGACAGGTAAGAGCTTTATATCAGATCCAGAGTCAGTCTGGTACACTGTCCATTACACCCGAGCGAATACAGGGCTAATTATAGATATTAGTGTCTGATCTAAGAGCAGTCTGATGTGATTATAAGTAAGATCTGATAGCAGTAGTTGATCTTTGATCATATCTGCTCTACACTGCAGATTTAGGATCAGTTCAATTCAGCTAACATGAGAGTTATCTTACAACAGTGACTTAAACTGTTACTGGATCAGACTTTAAGATCTGATTGGCTGTAATTAAAGCATGAGGGTTTTTTCAGTCTGATCCTGAATCAGTTTACAGAGTTACAGCAAGAGAAAAGCTTTAAATCGCCTAAATGAGGCAGGAGTGAATCTTTCATTCATTTAGAAAGTGTGAATCAAAACACACACACACACACACACACACACACACACACACACACACACACACACACACACACACACACACACACACACACATACAAATATGACTTCATAAAGCATTTCCACAGGAAGTGAATGAAAATACAAGAAAGTGATTATTAAAGAGATCAGTCCACAGTGTGTGTGTGTGTGTGTGTGTGTGTGTGTGTGTGTGTGTGTGTGTGTGTGTGTGTGTGTGTGTGTGTGTTCCAGTTCTCCAGGCTCTAAAGTCCTGCTACACTTTGTTAATCAGAATGGAACAAAGATGAGTGTGATGGCAACAGAAGGAGAATCTCTACTCGACATTGTCATCAACAAAAACCTCCAAATCGACGGCTTTGGTATCTGTGTGTGTGTGTGTGTGTGTGTGTGTGTGTGTGTGTGTGTGTGTGTGTGTGTGTGTGTGTGTGTGTGTGTGTGAGAAAGAGACACATCATGGACATTACTAATTAATTATGTTGCACTATAAAGGATTTGTGTTATGATAATTATTGACCACAGTAATTAAGCAGGGTTGCCAGATGCACAAGTTCTCCCCATAATTAAAAATCTATATTTTGTCTGCATTGTGGAATGTACAGGTCTAATTATTGTTTCTCTGTGTTCTGGGTCTGTAACAGCAGCTCTGACAGAAGCACAGCTCATTTTACACACTTTAAATAACTGATAATCTACTGCTTAAATTAAAAAACTGGTCAACTATATATAAATATTAAAATGATATATAAATATAAAGTCTAATTGGTGGTGAGTTGCTGGTAGTGTAAGAGGAATGACTCATTCAGGCACTGTTAGAGAAACATAATTAACCCAACGTTACTAATATTACTGTCATTAAAATTCATGTGAAATTCAATTCTGCTCACATTTTAGTGAACGTGGCTTTAATTGGACTTGTCATGGCAACTGTTTTT
Organism: Silurus lanzhouensis; assembly: GCA_039877035.1. Lineage (NCBI taxonomy): Eukaryota > Metazoa > Chordata > Actinopteri > Siluriformes > Siluridae > Silurus > Silurus lanzhouensis. Next base: position 2,447 of record JBCEWE010000660.1, on the reverse strand, counting down.
CATCAGCATTAATCCATCTGAATTATGGTTACAAACAACATGTTTTAGTGTGTGTGTGTGTGTGTGTGTGTGTGTGTGTGTGTGTGTGTGTGTGTGTGTGTGTGTGTGTGTTAGGTGCGTGTGAGGGGACGTTAGCATGCTCCACGTGTCACCTGATCTTTGACGAGTCCGTGTACGAGCGCTTGGAGCCCATGGCTGATGAGGAGTTGGACATGCTCGATCTGGCCTACGGACTCACCAAGATGTAAGACTCTGATTTGATGTAAGACTCTGATTGGCCGATTGAGGAAAGCAACCTGATTGGACCATTGGCTTTAATAACTCTGATAATAAACACAGTGAATATCTCACAGAAAATGACTGAGCATCATCTCTGTTATCTGATTGGCTGGTGTGTTTATGGATCTGTGCTCTGATTGGCAGGTCTCGTCTCGGGTGTCAGGTGATCGTGGCGCCGTGGATGAACGACATGACGGTACGCGTGCCGCTGGGGGTCAAAGATCAACGGGTGCCACAGGAGGCAAAGAACAAGCAATGATACACACACACACACACACACACACACACGCACACACACACAGGCACACACACACACACACACACACACACACACACACACACACACACACACACACACACACACAATTTATAAAATTTTTATTTGTTGTTTTTTTTAACTCATATTTACATATACACATACACATCATCTCTCTTTTACCCTTTTTTTTATTTATCCATCCATCCTTCCATCCATCCATCTGTCCGTCCATCCATTCATCCATCCATTAAATGAACATCCATCTCTCCATAATATTTTTTTAGTGTATTCTTTATTTTATTTTATATTGTTTATCCTGTTCAATAAACACCCTCTCCCGCTCTCTCTCTCTCTCTCTCTCTCTCTCTCTCTCTCTCTCTCTCTCTCTCTCTCTCTCTCTCTCACACACACACACATTTTGGTGGGGTCTGTGGGTGAGTAGTGACTCCTCTCTTGGGGTATTTGACAAACTGACACCCAGTGAGAGCGAGTGTCACACACAGTCTGTCAAATACTCGAAGAGAAGAGTCTACATCGCCGAGGAAGAGCAGCACCTGGAAACATCTTCACCATCATCAATAACAAGTTAAACAAGTTAATTACCACCTAACACTCTCACACACACACACACACACACACACACACACACACCACACACACACACATTTGATCAGAATAAGACACGCACTAAAGACAATCAGTTCCTGGTTTTTCATGTTTTTATCACACACACGCTCAAACACTCAAAGTCAATAAAAACAATATTAATAAAAATCTTACTGGACCCAAAGTTTGTGATGATTAAATCCACTTTCTTCTTCTATTTTCTTCAGTGAAGACTTCTGGGAAATTCATAGCTGTAAAGTGTGTTTAATTCACTTTTGCAATTCATAGACGGAAATTTCAGTGTTCTTTTTTTACACTTAAATAACCCCTGGGGAAGGGGGGTGGGGGTGAAGGGGGGCTTTTGCACAAAACGCTAGATGATTAAAGAGATTATTTTTGCATCATCGCGGCCTCAGATCTGATATACTTTTGCTGATGAGTGAAGTACAGTTACACCCTGAAAAGTTACAATAAATACATATCAATATACATTGTAAATGTCTGACTATATACATTTGTAAGTGAGCAAATGAGGGTTAGGGGCCTTGCTCAAGGGCCCCACAGTGACAGCATTGTGGTGTTGGAATTTAAACTTACAAGCTTCTGATCAGAAGTCCAGCATCTTAACAACTGAGCTCCACCTTCACCATACATATATGCATATAAGTGTATCTATCTATATTACTATATATATTACACATGCATAAACATCTAATAAATATTAATAACAATAATAAAACTGGAGCACTAAGTGAACAGAGACGAGAGTTTCTCAGTGTTTACATGATTATTAACAGCATTTATATATTAATTATTTCCTCTCTTTCTGTTCTGCTCTGTCCACATTTCTGCCTACAACAAACATAATAAAATCAACAAACGATTTCCAATAATACAGTTTTAAACTCTGAACCAACTGATACTTATTCATTTCAGATCTAATATAAAAAATAGGCTCATGGTTCCTCAATAGATCCTCCTCAGATACACTCACATGAACCTATCAAACATCTACCCTTATAACCTGACAGGATTTCTGTTACGTCTTTCCAAATCTGATATATAAATATATATATATATCACACACGCACACACACACAAACACACAAACACACACACACACGTTACCACTATGTAGCTTTCTTTTCCCCTTGCAATGTTTCTGATGAGCTCAACACTCCCTCCAGTCCAGAGATGAAGCTGAGGAACCTTCATCTGTCAGAGTTCGGAGAGCAGAATAACTTCAGACCTTGGTGTGTGTAAGTAGAAGGATGTGTGAGTGTGTGTGTAAGAGTGTGATGTG